>STHB01019748.1:0-12103 GCA_018908115.1 Anopheles rivulorum
CCACCCCCCCCCCCCCCCCCCCCCCCCCCCCCCCCCCCCCCCCCCCCCCCCCCCCCCCCCCCCCCCCCCCCCCCCCCCCCCCCCCCCCCCCCCCCCCCCCCCCCCCCCCCCCCCCCCCCCCCCCCCCCCCCAAAAAGTTTTCTTCTGCTTTCAGGGGCCTCGGCGGCCTTTCCGCTCAGGGCCTCCCAAGAGCTTGATCCGCCACTGTTACGACGAGGTGAACAGATTATTGTCCCTCATCGCAAATCAAATAAATACCGACGAAAGGTTTACACACCCCGAAGCTTCCAGAGCTTTAATTGAAATGTATAACAAAAAAGCAATTGATGCTTTCATGAGAGGACTCGATGGAGACGTTTACAAATTCATAAGGAATTATGAGCAAACATCCCTTGCAGGAGCATACAGCTATTGTATCTCTTTCCAAAACATTGAATTCAGAAAAGTTTTAACAAAACCGAGAACATACGCTCCACCAACGGCACCAAGGAATATGATTCCCTTACCGCCACCAACACCAATAAGGTACACACATCCTCAGCCACCACCAAGGCCTCATTACCCAAAACCACCAATGTATAGAAATCGAAATTTTAACAATTTCACTCCAAGGCACCAACAGCCCTTTCAACAAAGGCAATTTAATCAATTTCAACGTCAACCACCACCAGAACCGAAACGACCTAGAGTCAATAATATCCAAACAAACGCAGGAAACATAAACACCGTGAACCACATAGTAGATGCCAATCTTGCACAAACATTCGAAAACGTACACAAGAACGTGAACAACACAATGGATGACAGTGTGCAACAGTCATTCGAACGATATTTCAGAACAATTGAAAAACAAAAAGGTAACAACTTCAGAGACACTCTTGAAGAAACAGGGCTGAATTTTTTAGATTAAACTCAGCGTTCCCCTACTTCTTAATCTATGGTAACGCTTCAGAACCACTCAAAATGTTAATTAATGCTGGATCTAATAAAAATTACACACATCCTAAATATGCAAAAATTTCACATAAGGTTGATAAAACATTTTTCGTATCAACTGTAATAGGAGATATTAAAATCGACGCTTATTCTCAAGCACGATTATTCAAACCATATTCAGATAAAATGCTAAAATTTTATCATTTAGAAAATTTAAAATTGTAGCATAACTGCTAAACAGCTGTATCGACAGCGTACACATGGCATCAAGCTTGTTAGTTGGTTTCGCGGCAGAAGTCGAAGTCAGCACAATTTGCAAGTCATAGTGACCCAAATTTAAAGGAAGTCAAAACCAAAACAAAAACACCGATTTTAAAAGATTGCAATTGAGGCCAATTGAAATAACAAAAACCCTAAGCCGGGTAACTACTTGAAAAAGACAGCAAAGTAAACAACTTTGAAGTTAGCAACCGGCTGCGCGTTTAATAACAAATAGCAAGAATTGGGGTTAAGCGTTTGTTTAAACATAAATAATCAAAGCTGCTTTAAACATTGTTTTGTAACAACCGTATATAGCAAAGCAAACAAAACCCTCAGAAAACTTGGTATAAATAAAGCTAGTTTCATCGAGACAAGGCAGAGAATGGATCGGACCTTCTGGTGGAACATGTCTCCAACGATAAATCATTGTGTCTCATTATTTCAAGAGCATTGAGAGTCCCCCTACCCAAGGTAAGGCTTCAATGTCTCCAACGATCCAGTAAGCGAAATCATCTCCAGATTTCCATGATCGCCTGGACGATCAAACCTTCCGTGTCCACTCTTAGAATGTCAGTTCTACTGACCCTACACACACTCGAAGTGTGACGTGTGCGCGTTGTGATTCCCGAAGTAACAACCCGAGTGCGCGATCACATTACATGACAACCGTGACCATAATCTGCAATCGTTGCAATTATGAGTAAGTTTTAACGGAGTGACTCACGAAAACGTATTAACGGCGATTGAACAGTTATGAAGAACCTAACCGAAAGTGCTGATGAAAAAAAAAGTGGACATGAACTTGAATGTGCGAACTGAAGCTATAGGTACGCGTGTGAAAAATTGAACGATGGTTTTTAACAATATAGCGGCAAAACCCAGGGAATGAGGAAAAGTGTAAAAGTGTCAAAAACAGGAGCAATAGAACTTGATACGATGTTAGACACAAATAATCATAACCCCACCTTCAGTGGAGATGCCCAAGTGAAGGTGATGAACATTACAAAATCATTGGATGCCATAATCGGACACGACTCACTAAAGGAAATTAAAGCAGTAATTGACACAGCCAATGAAATATTAATCATTGATGGCACAAATATCATTCCATTACAACAATACCAACTACAGGAAGTAAATAAAATAAATATTCGTGATAATCATCTGAACCAAAACGAAAAAAGAAAGTTACATGACCTATTACAGGAATATCAAGATATTTTCCAACCACCAGATTTGAAACTACCTTGTACTTCGCGAGTCAAAGTGACAATAAGAACAAAAGATGAATCACCCGTTTATAGTAAAACGTATCCCTATCCCCAAGCACTTAAAAGTGAGCTTAACAGGCAAACTGAAAAACTACTAAATGAAGGAATCATCAGACTTTCGAAATCCAATGCACCATACAATGCACCAGTGTGGATTGTTCCAAAAAAACTGGATGCTGCCAATGAAAAAAAAATATAGACTTGTCGTAGACAATAGAAAATTAAACACTCAAACAATAAGCGATAAATACCCTATTCCGAATCCATCTACTGTTTTAGTCAACCTAGGTTCAAATAAATATTTCACAACTCTTGGCTTAGCGTCAGGATTTCATCAAGTACCTATGTCGGAAAATGATATCGAAAAAACCGCATTTGCAATAAACAACGGAAAATATGAATTCGTACGCATGCCATTTGGTTTAAAAAATGCCCCTTCAATATTCCAACGCATCATGGACGCCAATTTAAGGGAACATATCGGAAAAATTTGTCACATATACATCGATGACATAATCATTTTTAGCGAAACAGTTGAAGAACATCTGCAAAATTTAAAAATTGTTCTAGAAACTGTGAGAGCCGCTAATTTCAAAATACAACCGGATAAATCTGAATTTCTAAAACCAGAAGTTGAATTCCTCGGATTCATAGTCTCAAGTGAAGGACTTAAACCAAATATAAAAAAGGTTGAAGCCATAAAAAATTTCCCAGAACCACAAAACCTTAAAGAACTAAGAAGATTCTTACTACCGCAGGTTTATTAAAAACTATGCACAACTGGCAAAACCCATCACAAAACTCCTAAGAGGGGAGGATGGCCATCGCCAAATTTCCAAACATGAATAAAAAAATTTTCCTATTAAATTTGACCAAGCCGCAAAAACGCATTTCAAACCCTTAAAGACATAATATCTTCTAATGACGTTTTAGCTTTTCCAGATTTCCAGAAGCCATTCGAACTAACAACAGACGCATCGGATAAAGCACTAGGAGCTGTGCTTTCACAAAATTTTCACTACGGCGATAGACCGATAACCTTTATTTCTCGCACTCTGTCCGAAACAGAGGAAAATTACGCAACCAACGAAAAGGAAATGCTCGCCATCGTTTGGGCATTACACACATTGAGAAACTTCATATACGGAGCTAAAATTAATATTCATACAGATCATCAACCAATAACATTTGCTTTATCTCCGCAGAATAACAACGCAAAACTGAGATGAAAAGATGGAAATCTTTCATGGAGGAACACGACTACCAATTATTCTACAAACCCGGAAGATCAAACGTCGTAGCAGACGCACTTTTCTGTATACAACTAAACTCACTAACTCAGCACTCAACTGACGAAGACGATCATTCGTATATACATTCAACAGAAGCACCAATTAATGTATTCCACAACCAACTAGTATTTAAAATTGGAACTAATTCTTCCTACCAATTAATTACCCCTTTCCCGAAATTCAAAAAACATATTTTCATTGAACCAACATTTACTTCTGATTTTATCAAGGATAAATTCAAAAAATTAATCAATCCAAATGTAATTAATGGTATTCACACAGATAAACAAACAATGAGAATTATCCAAGAGGTTTATAAAACTCTCTATAATCCAAAAACAGTCAACGCTAGATTTTCCCAAATACAAGTACAAGACCTATGCGATGAAGAAACACAAATTGAAGAAATCAAAAATGTTCATAATTTTGCTCACAGAAATGCTAAGGAAAACTCATTGCAATTTATAAAAAAATTCTACTTTCCCGGAATGAGAAAAAGTATTCAAAACATTGTAAAAAATTGTGAGATATGTAAAACAGAAGAATACGAGAGAAACCCCCAACAATTTATACCAGTAAAAACACCAATACCGACATATCCTGGAGAAATTATCCACATTGACATATTTGCTTATAACGCAAACTTTTTATTCATCTCATCAATAGATAAATTTTCAAAATACGTTAAAATACGACCGATAAAATCGAAATCCATCGCTGATATAAAAGAAGTTTTACTACAACTCCTATATGACTGGGACTTACCAGCTCAAATTGTAATTGACAACGAATGTACGTTTGTGTCAAACGTTATCGAACAATCAATACTAAATCTAGGAGTAAAAATATTTAAAACTCCAGTTAATCGTTCAGAAACGAATGGGCAAATAGAACGTTGCCATTCGACAATAAGGGAAATAGATAGATGCACAAAAAAACTCAATCCAGAGATGAGCATTATAACATTAGTACAACAAGCTGTTTATAAGTATAATCACAGCATACATTCATTCATAAAGGATACACCACGAAATGTGTATGTAGGAGAAATATCAAACGATCTGCTAGAGAGATCAAGAATAAGAGAAAAAACAAATGAAAGAATACTAGAGCTATTCAAAAAGAATGAAGAAAAAATCAAAAACGAAAAATATAAGGATTACATAGAAAACGAATATGCATTCGAAAAGAAAAAGACGAATAACAAACGCAAAAGTCGTTTTAACGCAGTAAAAGTAAAGGAGAATTATCCAACATACATTATCGATTCAAACAATCGAAAAATACATAAAGTAAACTTAAGAAAGTAATGAAAAAATATTAACACTCTTTCAAATTTATTTTAACTATCGTTACAGAATACTAATGATCCTGTTGATCAAACTAATTTTCGGAGACATAAACATATATGTTTTAAAAAACAATCCATTAGCCGTAATACCGATAGGTATAGCTACAAATATATAGATACTAATTGGATACGTAAGAACATCACATCCAATAGATTTAATTGATATAAATGAAACAATAGAGGAAACATTACAAGATAGTCCGAATGGAATTTCTACTGAATCTATCGAAAATTTGATCAGAATAAAAGCTAGCATGCTACAGGACACTTTTGCGAAAATCAAACCATTTATGAAAAGACAAAAACGATGGGTCACGATAGGCAAAATTTGGAAATGGATCGCTGGAACTCCAGATGCTGACGACCTACATGTCATTAACTCCACAATGAACTCCCTGATAGCAGAAAGCAACAAACAGATAATAATCAACCAAGGTTTCAATGACAGGTTGAAACAAATAACTGATGTCGCTAACCAAGTCGTAAATATCGAAAACAAACGCTATGGGTCACACCAAGTGGAAATTCGAAAACTTATTCTATTTTCCAACATAAATATGCTACAAGAAAAATTGGATATCATAGAAGACGCTATACTGTTAGCTAAACACGGGATTCCGAGCAGTAAGCTACTATCCCTTGAGGATCTGACCTCAATAGAAGGTAACGGAATTTCGCTGACGTAGAGAATCAAAAGTGAGGCACTGCTTGCCCCATTACTAGAACCCCTGAAAAGAATACCACAACAGTTTCTTGAGAAGAATAACATTAAATACAACACACCGGAAGAATTGCTAAGGCAATCAACTGCCCAAGTTGCAGTAAATGAATCTTATATACTATACATGCTAAAGTTCCCCAAACTATCTTCAAGAATCTACGAGTACGACTATATCGACTCGATAATACAACACGATGCACGTATAATCGTCACACAAAACTTTATATTACAAAATCAAACCCACGTATATGCCATGACAGAGAAGTGCCAACAACAAGAAGATGTTTATATATGTCCGCAAATCGGCTTTCAAAAACCCACAACATGCATTCAACAAATTGTGAAAAGAAAAGATTCACAATGTAACTACGAAAAGATTCACAGTCGAGGCTTCATAAAAAGAATCAAAGAAGACACAATACTAATCAACGACGTAATAGCAGAAATCGCATCAAACTGCAGCAAAGGGAACCAAGTACTGAACGGTTCCTACGTCATACAATTCGAAAATTGTAACATTATCATAAATGGAGAAATTTATTCAAACAACGAAGTCACCATTCTTGGTAAACCATTCAAACCAACAGCAGGAATCAACATCAGGAATACGGGCGAAATCGAACATAAATCGCCATTCTAACTCATACAAATACTCACCATAGAACATAGAGAAAAACTACAAAGTATTAACTTGCAGAATGATTCTTTGAGATGTAAATTTAATGTATTCGGAGGAACTTTTGCATTCATATGCCTATGCGCATTAATAATCTGTTTATTCTTCCACTTCAAGAGAACGACGATAAAAGTAGACATGACTCAAGCGAAACGACCCGAGACCTTCGTTAGCAGACCAACCTCATTCCACGCAGCAACGAGACTTTCGAGACTTGGTTTTTTCCAAACCAGTCAGTTGATATTCAGACGCTAATCCGAACGGTATCTAACTCCGCCGGTCGATGGTAATAAAGTTAAGTATTTTTTAAAAACACTTCTCCCGGACACCGTGCGTTAACTTGAGGGAAAGAGGTTTGACAGCTCTGGAAAAAAGGCTATAAAAATATAGCTATATATAATATAGGCTGTAAAAATATATATATATAAAGGCTATATAAAGCGCAGGAAAGGAGAAAGCTCAGTTCCAATCACAGAGGCGATAAAAACGATCCACTTAACTGTAACTCAATAAACAACTATCCCATTATTTTCTTACATGTAAGTTACCGCGTAAGCTGATCAACACCACGCGGAAATCCGAAGACGCCCTGTGACAACGCGTGTATCCACCGACACGTGGCTTGCGTGGTCAGCGGAACCAGAGCCAGCCATCACCCCATCGACGGAATCGTGGGAATCGCATCGCCAGCAGAATTGGAGCGATCGACCCACCGAAAGAGGCAACCGAGCAGCCAGAATTTCGTCAGTTTCACATTAGCAGATAACTAGTTCGAATCGTAGTGATTGAGGATAGAAGCGTACAATAAAGTAATAGATATATTTTTTAAAAACCATACACAAACCAAGGTTTGTTAACATCTATATTATTTCATGTTACAGAAATATCATCCTGTGCACCATCATCGTTGAAGTGAACTGTTCAGCATCCAGCGATAACTTGTGTTACCTTCCGCTTGTTCGTTCCAGTGCAAATCAATTTCATTATTAATATCAACTCTAGTGTGTGAGAGTTAGAGTGCGTGTTACCCTAATGGGTAAGCGTAAAAAGAGAGAGGTTCTTCGTCCCTTTCTCTCACAAGCAAGCAATGGAACTTGCCCCGAAAAAGTGACGCTTGAGCGCGAAAGTGACAATGTTCCCGATGATGCTGATCAGGAGTACGATGTCATAACGTAGTGTAACGGTAAATGCTGCTCCAAACGACAATACCTTGCCTACAACAGCATCCAAGAAAATAAGACCATATCCTGTTGTTAGGAACGACAGCACTTCAACTGTAGAATGTAAACATGTGCTGCGATTTATTTCTAATTGCAAAAGGAAACGTGAAAATAGGAAAATAAAAACGCTGAAAGCGACTGAGGCACTACAGAAGAAAATAGTGCCGATCGAGAGCTTTTAATACTTTAAAAGTGCCGCTGAAAAACGAAGAGTACAACAGAGCTGAATGTATGCTGATGAAAGCTGCTCAGGCAGAATATTTTGGAGATGAATTAAAGGTGTTAACGCATAACAGGAATCAACCAGTAGAAAAGAGGATTCCTCTTGAAAAATCCATCGTGCTGTATCGCTTAACCCCTTTGATCGATAATGATGGGATCCTCCGGATGGAAGGAAGAACAACGTATTCGAAGGATCTCCCCTTCGATGTAAGATTCCCGATAATACTTCCAAAGAATCACGAAGTTACGAAAAAGATTAATCTATGGTATCAAGTTAGCACAAGCTGAAGCTGCATCGACAATCTTGTGACATTCCGGCAAGATCGCACTAACGACGATTATGCTGACCCCAGCATTGCTATCGGATGACCACAGCGCATCATGTGAAGACAACGCAGCGCATTCTGCGACGATCACGTTTGGACAAGCATTATGCTGAGACGGCGTTTCCTTTGTTAGGGCAAGCGGACGCGCCGCATATAGATAGTTCAGTTAGACAATAGTTAGTTTAATTAGTTAGACAATATTCAGTCAGTGTTTCAGAGTTAGTACTCTAGTTCGTACGGTTCGTTCAAACAATCCACTTCGGACAGCATTAGTATGTAAGTTAGGTTTAAAAAGAATAAAAATCTTTTTTTATTCAAATTTTACAAAAGTAAAATTTAACTGGTGCCCGAATAGGGACCCTTAATGAAAGTTTAGTTAAAAGTTTGTGCGGATAGTGGCCACGTAAGAGTAAAGTCACACTGTGCTTAGTTAACTAACAAAGTGATCCTGATCGCCCAGTGCAGTGGAAAAATTTACTTTCAGTGGCAGCAGTGCATTCTAATACCCTGCATAAAAACTGCATACTCTTCTAGAACAATTTCAGGATTTATTTCAACAACCCGACGAGAAACTCCAGTTTACGACGAGAATTGAAGCTACGATTCGTACATCGGACAACGAGCCAGTGAATAGTAAAAGCTATCCATACCCGCAATCATTGAAATCAGAAGTTGATAAACAAATTTGTAAACTATTTAAAGATGGTATCATAAAACCTTCCCGTTCACCTTATAATTCCCCAATATGGGTAGTACCAAAAAAACTTGATGCTTCTCAAGAGAAAAAAAAACAGATTACTCATAGATTACAGAAAGATTAATGCGAAAACTATAAGTGATAAGTATCCAATACCAGATACTTCGTCCGTTCTTGCAAATTTAGGAAAAAATAAATATTATACCACATTAGATTTAGCTTCAGGCTTCCATCAGATACCTTTAGCTAAAGATGACATTGAAAAAACAGCCTTTTCAGTAAACAATGGTAAATATGAATTTCAAAGATTTCCATTCGGTTTAAAAAATGCCCCTTCCATTTTCCAGAGAGTAATGGATGCTGTTCTTAGAGAACACATAGGAAAGATATGCCATGTATACATAAACGACATAATTAATTTTGGTAAAACTATAGATGAACATTTGAAAAATATAAAAACAATTTTACAAACATTACGAGAAGCCAATTTTAAAATACAGCCGGATAAATCAGAATTTCTAAAGACAGAAGAAGAATTTTTAGGATTCATTGTATCAGAAAACGGACTGAAACCTAACGAGAAATAAACCGAATGTATAAAAATGTATCTCGAGCCAACGAATATCAAAGAATTAAGAGCCTTTCTTGGACTATCAGGATATCACAGACGGTTTGTTAAGAATTATGCAATCATTGCAAAACCCTTAACAAAGCTCTTAAGAGCTCTTAATTTATCTTAACGACAGATACTTCAGACAAAGCTATAGGAGCAGCACTATCACAAAAATTCAATGATGGAGAAAGACCTGTGGCGACCACTAACAGAAAATTATGGATACCGACCACTGTGCAACAGGGATTGTCATTCTTGACAGAGCTGATTCCGCTCGACTCGTTCCGCAAGAGATAGTCTCGTTTGGCCGGTGATCACGCGACAAGTGTTTCCGAGTGCGCTCCCTACTAAAAACTATAAAACCAAGTTAACCGATCTAAGTAAAAAATAAAAATTGCTTCCCCCACGCTACCGGGGAAGCTAAAGACCAATTACTTTTATATTGAGAACATTTTCAAAAACTGAAGAAAATTATGCAACAAATGAAAAGGAAATGTTAGGCATAGTATGGGCACTACAGTCCCTTAGAAATTATATATATGGCACAAAGCTAAAAATATTTACCGATCATCAACCATTGACGTTCGCAATTTCCCCAAAGAATAACAACGCAAAACTAAAAAGGTGGAAAGCATTCATATAGGAACATGATTACGAAATGCATTATAAGCCAGGACGCTCGAATATAGTACCATTAACGTTTTCAGGAATCAAATAATTAAAAAATAATAATAATAATTCGAGCTACAAACACGAAAAACCATTTACAGGATATAATAGACATATATTCTGCCAATCCAAGGTTTGAAATACTTTTCTTAAAGACAAGTTAAAAAATATTTGATTTTCGGTGTAAGAAACGGTTTATTATGTGATGAATCAACAATGGGTAGAATACAGGAAATTTTCAAAGAAATGTGCAACCAAAAACTATGAAAGTACGATACACAAAAAAGATAGTAGAAGATCTAAATGAAGAAGAACAGCAGTTGGAGAAAATCAAAGAGATTCACAATTTTGCTCATCGTAACGCAAAAGAAAACTTCCAACAATTTATAAAGAATCACTACTTTCCAAGCATGAGGAAATGCATAACGGATTTTACAAAAACTTGCGAGGTTTGTAAACTAGAAAAATATGATAGGAAACCACAAAAGTATATCGCTCTTCATCTCATCACTAGATAAGTTTTCTAAATACTTGAAAATGAGACCAATTAAATCTAAGGCTATAACAGACATAAAAGATGTTCTGATACAATTACTATACAATTGGGATATACCCGCTACAATTGTAATGGATATCGAAAGTTCGTGTGCCTCAAATGTCATAAAGCAAACAATATTAAACTTAGGAATACAGATTTTTAAAACTCCTGTGAACAGATCAGAAACTAATGGACAAGTAGAAAGAGCGCACACTACGATTAGAGAGATAGCTAGATGTCTAAAGGCAATGAAACCTGACATCAGTATCCAAACATTAGATCAAGAAGCGACGTATAAGTATAATGACTCGATTCAAAGCGTGATAAAAAATACGCCTAAAAATATATATACAGGAGAAAATAATGAAAATATGAGCTTCGAAGAGAGAACAATTCAAAGAAATGAAAATGAAATAATTGCGGAAATATACGAAAGGCAACAAAGAAAGAATAAAGAAGAAAAGTATCAAGATTATGAACCGAATAACATTGCCTATGAGAAAACGAAATCAAATAATAAGAGAGATATAAGTTTCAACACAATTAAAATAAAGGAAAATCATCCTACATATATTATTGATTCGAATAATCGGAAAATTCTTAAAACTAATCTAAGAAAAAATAATTGATAAATTTATTATTTTGTATCTTTACAGAATTCTAATTATAACTATAATTCCAACCGAAACAAGAAGTATAACGCTACACTACCATTAGTGGTAGTTCCCTTAGGAAAAGTAACTTTGAAGACAGGGAATCTAAGAATTATATATCCAATTAATATGACACAACTATAAACAATAGTTTTATCCACATATGAAAAATTTAGAAATGAAGTATATTTCAACGCTCTTTTCAAAGTTATTATATTCAAGATCAATAAATTGCAAAAAACCCCAGGAATAAACCCCTGGATGTAAGATCGATCACTGCGTCGATCTATAAAAATTATCCAGGGGTGCTGGACGTTCTTCGGCTGCGTCCAAATAAGTTAAGGGTTTCCGCAAGAGACCGGCTACAGGCCAATGCCATTGCGGCCGATCCAGCCTACACGGAGGATTATCGGGTATATATACCCGGTGGATTGGTGGAAGTCATCGGTGTAGTTGATGACTTCGAATACCCCCTAGAGGACATCCTGAAATACGGACAGGGGGCATTTTTGCACCAATCCACTCCTCGAGCCAAAGTTTTAGAGGTTAAAAAATTGTACACCTCAAGCTTGGTCGACGGTAAGAAGGTGTACCGGGAGACTTCCTCACTCCGAGTCACCTTCGAGGGTACGATGCTCCCCAACTCCCTACTTTTTG
>STHB01019799.1:0-12093 GCA_018908115.1 Anopheles rivulorum
ACCGTCGTTGTCGTCCACGGACTCCATCAGCAATGATGACGGTGTGCAATGACGGTGTGCAACTAAAGCTCATTGCCCGATTGCCTTCCATTCGGTGCTGGTGTACGCACGCTTGCTATTTCGGGGAGGACATTTTTGTCCCACCAAAGCACTCTTAAATTATATCACCCTCAACGCGCCATTTTCCCAACCCATACTCAAGCACCGATCAGTTCCGCGTGACGTCGAACCACACGCTCATACGCATACGCACCAGTGTGCAAAAGGGCGGGTTTGGTTTCCATTTCTTACGCAGCACGGTTAGAGCGTTCCCGGGCTTACGGAGAGGTGATTTTTCATCCGCTTAAAATGAACGAGCTTCGCAAAAGTTAATAATGCTAGCCAATTTGCTGGCTGAGCATCACCGTCACCAGCCCTGTCGGTTCGTCACGCGGGTAAAAGGAAGATGAATTAGTTTCACGCAATGCTAATGCCCGTCTACAGACTGGAAAATTTTGCCTGTTTTCTCCTACTTTACACTTCCATTAAGTGTACTTTTGCATACTAGGCAGTAGGCCATTTTTGCTGCGCCTAATTACCTAGTGTGTCATGAAACTGTCAACCTAAACACAAAAGATGAATATGCATACACAGACACACACAGACACAGACACACAGAGTAGAAAAGTAATCTGCGTCCATTAGTGTGGGTTTATATTATGGAATTGGTGGCTAGGAAGCGTTTGTTAAATAAGTTAGCGAAACCATTCTTCCGGCATGAAAGATGATGGCAGTAAAATTCTAAACGCAATCGGATTCGTTCGTGGTGTAAGATGATTGTGTGTGTGTGTGTTTTTTTTTTGTAGACAGGATTTTCTTTTCCTAAGTCCATTTGTTTGATTGATCGTGCACCCGGAACGTTGACATCTTTTCCATCATTTCTTTGAGAAACATTTTCAGCAGCAAATGTTAACATTTGCGTCAGTATCGCTTGTTTTACTTCCTTCGGTCAGCAGATCTAAAACAATCGATTATTGTCAAGATTGTTGTATTAATTTTCCTTTATTGTTGCTTTCTTTATTAAGCCACACAAGCCCACTGCGTCACTTGCACAGTGGGAAGCTGTTAGGATAAAACTATGCTGTCTCATCAAAACTTTTCAAAAAATGACAATCTTTTGTTTATTGTCCTTTTCAATATTATCTTATCTGTTACAATTGATAAAGAAATGTTAAGGTCGAGTTTTGTCTATTCAGAAATGTCTTACTTTTTGTGAGACATTTTAATTTTGTATAAAGTACTGGGCGTCTCCATTATTATGTGGTTTTAGTAGATTATTTTTTATTTAGTTTAATAGGTTAAGTTCTATTCATAAGTCGTTCAGAAGATTGGAGTTTGGCGGTGGTTTTTTGTAGTTAAGTTATGTGATGTTTTGTCCATATTTAATTCTCTTTGATCGAAAATCGTTTGTTAATGTTAGTGTTTCAAAATGTTGTTTAATTTTACGAAAACACAATTAGCCTCAAATGGGTTCTCAAATATTTATTTGTTTATATACCTTTTTTTTACTTAATTGCTTAATAACATCACAGTTGCTTTTATTGGTTTTATTTTGTTGTGTTTCGCATTTACTGTAATGGATAGATGCAATTTTCATGTACCATTCGTATTGGCAAACACATTAACGTTCAATTTTGTATGCAAACGTTCCTGGTACTGACGCACATGGTCAAACATGCCGCGTAACAGCATTTTGTCAAACAAGTGTTTCGTCGATAGAAAAATGTAAATGTATGTGTGTGTGTGTGTGTAAGTGTGTGTGTAGAGGGACAGTTTTCAATAATGGTACCAGTTTACACTTCTGTTTTCAACTCTTGTGTTTTTTTTTTACTTTATTTTTCTCCATCCATCCAGGAATGGCATCGTTGATCGACCGCAGCGATATGATACTCAGGACAGCGTTTTTCCTGCTTTCGCCCCACACACCGGACAAGAGTGGCGCCGGCGGCAACGCGAACTCGCTCGATAAACAAACGTACGGCCATCGGGGCGGCGGCAGCAGTGCCAGTACCGGCGACGGTACGAACGGGGGTGAAAGTGGCGAATCCGGCGGTCCGGGGCAATCGAACTACTTCGAGCAGGGCAGCGACAGCGAGGAGCTGCTCAAGTACTACAAAATGCCGATGCAGTTCGGAACCGAGAACTACACGCTGGTGACGTCACAGATAGGCAGCACGGCACACGTGCCCTGCCGGATTCATCATATTGGCGAGGGTGTGGTAAGTGAGGCGGCCCTGAAGCGGTCGTCACAACTGGCTCGATTTCGTGTTACAAATGGCGTTCCATTTCCGGGGTTTGTGTAGTGCCACGGTAGCCCATCGGTAGCTACACGAGCGTGCGGTAAGCAGAACTGTTGGCAGGGTATGCGACGACTCGACTCGACTACACTACACCTATCGGATGGCACTTGATGGTTTGGTGGAGAGTTTACTATTGAATCAAATTTCGTCCCATTTTTTTTATTATTATTCCGATACTTCGCAACAGGGAGGAAATTGTGCTGTTACACTGCATTCATGGAGACTTGTATCCTGAGAGTATCCTTTGCCAACAATAGAAAGCTATTTTTTTACTTCTCCAATTGCCTCTATATATCTGAAAGCGCTTTTATGCAATGATATTTTCAATGAATAATCGTTTGGTAACGATTTAAAATCACAGGAGCAAGTTAAACGAAAGTTACAAAAAGTGTAAATCTTGTTGAGCTAAATCCTATTTGATGAGTAATAATTTTATTTAAATACTTAACAAATTAAATTTATTTAAGACATAGTTTTCCAACACTTTTGTTCCCAATTCGAACATCGCTGTTTTGTGCAAAAAAAATGTATAATCCTGACGCTTAATTTAATAAGCAAACATTTACTATTCAAGAGAACGATTGGAAAGCGCACCAAAGAAAAAGAAGGAAACAGCAAATTGCCCTAATATCTGTTGGAATCGTTTCAAGGGATTAAATGTACGATCCAAAGCACGGAAGCAAAAACGGGCATTCGTCAGGCATCGTCAGCGCAACGTCCGAGTCTCAAACAACCATCAAATGATCGAAAATGGGATCATTACTGAAATTGTGATCGGCAGACAGTTTAGTGGAAGCTGGTCAGGCGATAGATAAAATTTGCCGAACATCCCGTTGCCGGACCGGTGGTGCCGTGCCAGGTTCGTGACCGGAATGCTAATTCACGTCCGCTTCTCGCACGTGTAATAAACTAGGATTTACGTTTTGCCCACTGTTTCGCCGGTACTGCTGCACCGTACATCGAATCGGGCCAAACCAAGCCGTCTGGGTACGGGAAAGCATGAATGTTTAAAGTGTGTGCCATCGATTTGCGTGAAGAAACTGCACGCGGCACGGTGCCTTGTTGGGTCTTGGTCTCTGTGCACGGTAAACCATGTTGATCCACGGGCGCGACATTAAAGCCATCGTTCGTGCATCACGTCGAGTGACATGGGGAAGAAAATCCGGCCTGCTGGATTGATGGTTTTTTTTCGTACGCCGGTGTACTATTTATTATGCTAATAGCCTACTATAGCACAGGTAATATTTCCATCAGAAAAGCTTCACTACCGGGCGAGGTTTGGGTTGATGGTTTGAAGATGAGAGCCCTCGTAAGGGTGTGCTCGAAGTAGCTTCCGTGCAAAAAGAGGAGAGAAAAAAACGTCACACCCAAAACATTCATCTTTGTTAGACGTAAACGGTTACATATCCTTTAATCCTATAATATATATATATATATATATATAGCTTCAAAAGGAGACATATCTTTAAAGATTTGAATGTACAAAAAAAGAAACAGGAAATTGTACAACACAACAATGACCCATTTAAGCATCCTCAATGTACAATACTCTCGTTAACAGACCCCAATCAACGCAAAGTAACGTTCGGTGCGCATCAGTGATTATTATCCCTTTCCGTGACCCATCCTTGGGTCGCACTTGATCCTTGCAAAGTAACGAACGATACACAAGTCATTCTTGATTGTTTCTGTTTCTTCAAACAGAATAATACAGTGACGCTGCCCGTGTGGCGATCAACTGCAATTGCAGCACCGCATGATCCGTTAGCGGAATGGCGATGAATAAATAAACCATCCAAACGACACCGAGATTCCGGGCATGCAACGGAAGAGCTAACATGGTAACGATTTCGGTCTGTTTGTGCGCGCTGCTCCGTTTTCAACAGAATCCAGACCAAAGACAAAAGATCCGGGAATGTCGGTGAAGCTTTTGCCTCGATGCCAGTGTATTGATGCTGACAGATGAAGCGACGCGTTTTGTGTGATGGCGCAGAAAAGCGATTTTACCCAACAAAGAAAGGGAAACAAAAAAAAAAACGAGACGCTTTGATTTACGAGTATTTGAGTGAAATTTTTCGCAAATCTGCACGCGAATCGCACACGTGACAGTGCAGTGCAGACGGCATGAGCTTGCAACGTATTCGTCGGATTGGTTTGCGACGGTTCTAAAACTCGTGTTGCAGCAGTGACGTGCAACTTCACCCAGCACCATTGATCGGTCCAGGAGCGTCCTTTTTTTTTTGTTTACTGTTGGTTGTTGTTTTGTGTGTCGTTGGCCAGTCGGTGAGCCAGTAGTTCCGACGGTTCCCGGTTTGGATACCTTCGGAGCGAAGCTTGTCTGTTCGAGTATTCATCAAACACTTCACTTCACTGGGCGAGTGTAATTGCAAAACTTTTCTCAAACTCGTTCTCGCACGCGTGCAGCAATGCTCGGCGTACAGAACACGCTGAACAGCACCGCCGCCGTAGGGTGCAAAGTCACAGCTTTCAATCCCAGCCCTTTCACAAAAGAGAGCAACATTGCCTTCGCCGGGCCCGCGTATGAGTCGCCCGTGTCGCCCGTGTGGCGTATGAACCACAGACCGGAACCACAGCACAGCAAGCGAAACGGCTGCATCTTTACGCTGCACGTTTCTTATCACCGCCACCCAGCAGGTGATCTATTGTTTTGTTTCTTGCTTTTTGTTTCGTGCATCCAACATTCCAGCACATTCCTGCCACCGTAATAAACATGCACATACGCTCGGTTCGGAGTTTTCCGCGTGACGGTGCGCGTTTTTGTGCGCATTGCACGATGAAGCTGGCTGCGCAGTGTAATTTGTTTTCCCGTGCAACAAAAACAGTTCGGATGAATGTGGATTGTTTTGCTTTTTTTCTTTCGCTCTTGTTTTAACTCCGCGAAGCTGTGCAACCATTTATTTGGATTGTAATAAAACTCAAACTAATGTTAGTCGAATTTTATGGCAAAGCGCGTACTTTACGCATGTAAATAAAAAAGCTTCCACAAAAAGCTTTCCCATGCATCGCAACGGCCAGCCTACTTGGTTGAATGGTTTACACCGGAAAAAAAGAGGGGGCTCCCACACTAAAACCGCAAATTTCCGCAAATTCAACTAAACACACGTTGCTAACCGGATAAACCAAACAAAGGCAGGCTAGGGCAGGCTGTTGACCACACGGCGGTAGAAATTAAACCATGCAAGAAATCGGTGTAAAAGTTTGTTCATCGTTTAGCAATAAAACCCGTCGCAGCACGCATTTATCATTTTCCGGGAACGGTTCGTCCATCCAGCGGACCGACGGACCGACCACCGTGCGTCGTGTAGGCAACGAAACACAAACCAGGGACATCCCTTCCTTTTTTTGCATAACGTAACCAAACGAATGAACTCATGTCGTATGTATGTGTGTGTGTTTGTTGTTTGCTTTCTTCTTTTTTTTTTGTTCATTTTCATCCCGGTTGGTTGCCATGCCGCTGCACGACACCCGTTCCGCGGATCCGCCCCAAAAAAGGTGTCTTGGATCCGGCGAAAGGACTATCATCTACTCACCGTTGGCTTGACGACCTACAGCAGCGATGAAAGATTTAGTGCTACCCACCTGCAAAATTCAGAGGTTTGTCAATTGCACTTGTGTGTCGTGTTGTTTATTGTGTGTGTGTTTTTGTTTTTTTTTTTGTTTCTTGTTTTCCCTTTACTTTTTTTTATTTTAGTGCGTAGTTAGTGTGTGCGAGTGTACTCATTCCCGAGCACCGAAAAGAAAAGCTCTGTGATGAGCAGAAACAAGAAGAAAAAAAGACAAAAAGGTCCTTTTCTGTTGGGATTTAAGTGCACACACGCACACACACACGCAAGCGCACACAAACACGCATACTGTCCCTTAGCCGTTGCGCCTATCACTAACACGTGTTTTGATGTTTTCTTCCGTTTGCCGCCGTGCCCAGGACTGGACGCTGCAGATAAAGTTCGTGCAGGATCGGGACGCCGGGCTGTACGAATGTCAGGTGTCAACACACCCACCAACGTCAATATTTTTAGAGCTGAAAGTGGTCGGTAAGTAGCTATAAAATGGCGGCAACAGCGAGGGTGGCCCGGTGTGTAATCATACTGGCCATTGCTGTTGCTGCTGCTGCTGCTGCCTGGATTGCTGGACGTGTGGCGTGTGCAAATAAACTCACCGTGCCCGTTGGAACCATTTCAATCGTGGTTGCCACACACACCACAGCCTAATCTTTGGCGCACATCGGCACATTGGTCGCACACTAATTACGGTGCGACATAAGTGGTGTGCTATCGTTGCGTATAGTTCATACTCCGACAGTCGGGTGTGTGCGGACTGCAAAATCTCATCTTTCTCATTCGTCGGATGGTTATGGCCACAGCAGCAGCAGCAGCTAGTTATTATCGCACATTGCACACCGGTCTGTGGGTGGGCCACCTATTTGCTGCATTTAATTATCGACGGTATGAGCGTGTAAGGATCGTGTAAAACACCATTAGAAATAGTACAACACACGAGAACCCACTATCCGGTTATATTACAGTGATGGTCAGTGGGATAAGTTTATTTGTTAATTCTATTAAATTAATGATTGCGATGTGTGAACAAAAAAAATATAGGAAAACAAATCTAGAACAAAATGTTATACCTCGGCCGTTGTTGGGACCAGTCCGGTCGTGTTGGGACCTAACGTCGTTGCCAAATACACCAACAGGCGGACCTTGGCCATTGCTGGTGCATAAAATATTCGGTACATGAACTTATGATATCAATGTACATAATCAGATCATCAAATCATAATCAACATTTCCGATTACAATTTGTACAAATATCAGAAACTGGAAGGAACATCATATATATCTCGACTTTATTAGTTGATAAATTAATTCTATTGAATTTTCAAGCGTTAAGCATTCCTTTATTGTTTTCAATTTGAACTGGATTATGTTGAGGTAAATATAGAATTATTCTAACTTTCTGGTTCTTGTTAAAAATTGATTTTACTTTATACTAACCTTAACTCACAAAACCGTCTAGTCATATTGCTTTGCAAGTGTATTATTTGTAAAAATGTGTGTTAGATATTAAAAATCGATATCATATTGCACATTAACTTGAAAATTATCTAGAAAAGCCTCCAAATGTATCAGTTGAACTTGAAACCCCTGTTATCGCTATTTTTGCCATGTTCTTTGTTAGTGTGTGCGCCAAAACTTATTATGTTGCAACAATCGCATCTATTTTTCATTATGATTATTGTCTAATTACTAATATCTTAATCTGGTGAAGTCTCTGAGTTCTTACTTTATTAACCAGCACTATATTGTTTGGAATTGTTCTAAGCAGACGAAAAAAAAAAAAACTTTCTTACCCATCGCAATGCTGCACTGCATTGTTTTCTAAAAGTATATTTTTAATCTTATTTGCTCACACCACCGTACGAACATATCTGCCCAGGACATGTCATCACCCAACCGGTGCGCCGGGTTCCACACACCCATTAATTCGATGCTTTATGTTGCTTCACTCACCAGCATCAAGCAGATTGCGTTGCAACCTTCCCTTTCGGCCAGTATCGTTTCCACTAAGGGGCTGCGCACGTGTAACGTAATACCGTAATGGCCAATTTGATATGCTCTTTATTGCGCCACACACGGGTCCAGTTACGCATGTGAAAGAGCAAACAATGCCGCCCCCCCCCCTGGGAGGGTAAAGAGAATGGGAAAATCGCCCGAACCCAAAGGTGAACACACATACACGCAAAGAGCGAAATATTTCAAATATTCCTTTCTGTCATTCCTGGCAGAAAATCTCGCCACGCCAGAAAGGTGAAGCAAGGCCTTTGGCGTTGTGTAGCTTCGGCACAATGTTTTACCGAGCAGCAGCAGTGCAATTGGTTACGCACAGACATTACGCAAGATTGGAGTAGCATCGTTTAAAGAATGTTGGTTATAAGATAAAGGCGCACTGGGCAGCCTGACGGGCGGAATAAGAATTATTGCCGACGATTTTCATTAAACGGATTTGAAATAAATTATTTGTTTTGTTTGATTTAATGGGTTGATTTATTGTACAAGGGTACTACTACTACTACTACTACTACTGTTCGCAAAAGCTAAACGAAAGGCGTAGCGCTTTCCATTAAGGCGTAGTTAGTGAAGAGTAAATAGAATTAGCAAACGAGGCTGAAGTTACCCCACAACTACACCGCAATCAGGACGGTTGGTATGTGTTTCACCCAGACCAGTCGGACACATAATAAGCTACTCAGCTGAAGCACATCCAATATGCTGCAGCTTGTCTAATTCATCACAACATCTTGGGCGTAGATTAATTCGATAAATCTGTACCCGTGCTGAAGATTGTCGTTTCTGCTTTTTTTTACCGAGCAAGAAAAGAAAAAACCTTCACTGGCGGGGGATGCTTAGCTGGCAAGCATTGGCCCTTTGCAAGGCACACTCACGACATTTTGTTTGTTTATCTGTGTCAATTTTTTTTTTTTGTTTTGTTTCGCGGTATGTCTTGCTCCCGGCTCGGGCTGACCATTATTTCTGTCCATTGCAGAAATTTCCCTTTTACACACACACACACACACCTCCAAATGGTCATTTCATTTCGTCCAGTTCTTCACCCCAAGTAAGTACATGATTCGTCATCTTGAGTTTTCTTCTTGCGAAGGTTTGCTATTTCTTTCACGTTTCCCTTCTTCCGGAGGGGGTTTTTTTCCCCCGCATTTTGTGCCAGGTCTCGTAAAACGGGGGTAAATAATAAAACCACGCACAGCAAGCGGAAACCCCTGAATGAAGAAAATAAGTGCTTCGAGACATGCAACATCATGCGAACGCGCGTGTTTTTTTTTTTCCTTCCGACCTTTTGCTATCCCCCCCCCCCCTTTTTTTTTTTGTTTGCTGTGTCGTGTCACAGTGGGAGTGTGACGGCCCGGTCACGGGCACTGCCGGTGGCAATGTCAAACAGAACTTGTGGCGTAGCAGCGAGTTGTTTTCGGGTAGCTTGTTGATTTCAATTACATAACTGTCTCACTTCGGGTAAACCAGTGAACCAGTGGGAAGATGGGGACAAAAACCGGCGACGGAAGCCGAGCAGATTGAAAGCTTGCGCCATTGCGCTTTGCACGGGAAATGAAGAATCAAATAAATGCCCATATATATGTATACACAATGGCTAGGTGGGTTCGGGTGGTTTCGGTGAGACGAAATGGAAATCGTGACAAAATGTCACTCGAACTCGTGGGTTTGGCCACGGGAGGAGAAGGCAGCAGGTGAGCGATGGCAGTAGCTGGCAAACCCAATTGGTACGGTTTTTCGGTGGTGCGATTTACATTTTCCTTCCATTTATCACACATTCGAACGGTGGCGAAACCGGCGCAGGAAATTAAATGGTTTGCCGTTTTTGAACTGTTGACGAGTCGCGTGTTCGTGCAAGGGAGGGAACAACAAGAGAAGAAAAAAAAAACACATGTTTTATTCAAACGAAGGAAGGAAAAAAGAAAACCCCCTTGCCACAGCACGAGGTAGTTAATTTTCATCCAACCGGAAGCATGAAATTGTCACGCGGATGTTGATTTAGCCATGAATGATGGAGTTTCCGGTTTTGTTGCCGCACACTTACACGGCAAATGGTACACCGTTCACGTGGATTAGGTGACGTAACACACAGTTTCTTCTCCTTCCCCCCCCCTTCCCCCCTCCCCATAAGCTGGCAGGAACAAACTGGAAGTGATACCCAGACGCGACCTGAAACCACGACGCAACGAGGGAACCTTATTTAAGGGATCAAAAGTTTTGCGCAACATTGCCCCCGTGAGGCAATTGTTGCGCGAACGGAACGAAGCAATCGGAAGACAATCGAACCGCCGATTGAAACCACTTTTGTCGGAAAACTTCCAAGCCAAGCCCTATTCAAAAAACAAAACAAAAACAAAAAAAAACAGCTTGGCGCAATTGCTCGTGCCTGTTTGCTGCACCGGTTGGCTGTCTGCATTTCTCATTAAGCGTATTGCCCCGAACGACACTCTGCCGCGTACCGCCTAGACCCATGCAAAACAATCACAAATGGGCAATCACGGCAAAGCTTCCGGAACGCCGGTCCAAAGTCCGGTCACGTTTCACCATGCGCAAGTTTCGCTATGGGCAAAAATAATATTCACGGGCCCGCAAACCCCGGGATGGTTTGGGCTACGTACGTAATCACTTCCCTCCGTGTGTTGGGGGGTTTTTTTTTGTCTCTCTTAGTTTTTCTACTTCCAGTGGACGCATTTGGGAAGATTATCGTAACCGGTAGATCAGTGCGGTACACTATGCAACAGCCATTCTACGAGGAAGCCTCCCATTGTCGCCTGATGGTAGTACACCGGGCAAAGCGGACTGGGGCTGTCCATGTTTGTGAGGGTTGCTATCCGTTTGGCCAAACCGAAAGAAAATTAATAAGAATCGAAAACCCCGGAAAAGAACCGGTGCCAACGGAAGCAAACATTCGCGGTACTCCTTCGAAAAAAGGCGCAACCGAATATTACTTTCACGTCGTTCTTTGTGGGCGCGAGCCCCTTTTGTTAGATATAAATGTGATCAGAAGTACTTGATACTACACTTTTGGGCGAACTTTGGGTGAAGTGAAAATTGAAAAACCTGAGTGCCAGATTTCGAAACAGCCCAACCCCAGCCTTTTGGCAGTCCATATACAATGGGTTACAAAACATAACCAAATACAAAATCGAAACGCCCAGCTCGACTTTGTTTTGATGCCTTTTTGGCACAGCAGTACGGCAGCTCGTACCAGCACCTTCGTCGGATAATTCTACTTTGAACGTTGTACGAGCCTGCTGCTGCCTTTGCTTTCACGTGAGCATCTACTGAAGCCGAAATTAATAGCACTTTGAGAGCTTTTCTTGCATCCTGCCGACGTACACCACACAACAGCGAAACACCTTCACCACCTACCATACGCTTACAGCTAATATGGTGGACTACCCCAAAGGGCGATTATTTGGCGAATCCCTTTTTTCCCTCATTTTTCTCTCTCTTTCTCTCTCTCTCTTGCTCTCTCTCTCTCTCCCTCTGTGGCGTAACAGGGCAGGTCGGTTTGGTGGTTAGATTGATGGCACTTCATATTTGTTGTGCGAACGAGGCAAGTTTTGCAAAAGTTTTACCTCCTTTGTAACGAGCTCATTGCATTGCCAGCCCACCCAAAAGTGTGGGCACAGTGTTTCCCTCAACCGTACGAGCACACTTTTTTAAGGGTGCTGGGAAACTTTTTTTTCCCTCCACTCCCCCCCCCCCCCTTGCCTGCTATCCCCTTTTTTTGTGACCGGCTCCCAGCAGTTGGGTTGGCTGGATTTGTGGCACGAAACCGGTGGATGTGTAAAATTTTCCTTCGTTAAAGTAGCAAATAAATAACGAACCTGGGGAAACCAGGATTTTTACTACCCACCCAACCTCACCCCCCGGTTGGCCGTCTCATATGCACCCTTTTGTACGGTGTTGCGGTGTGAGTGATGGACTTTAGCCTGCCGAGCGTTCGAGTGTGCGAAAGTGATCCAAAAACTGTCATCACGTGGTACATGAATTTACTCGCTCCCAGCCGGCTTCAAGTTTTCGCACTTGTTCATTTTTCAAATTGAAAGCTCATTGTTGCTGCTCGAGCTCGCTCGCATCCCTCCAGTGATGGTGAATATTTATGTCCGCTTAACTTCACTCGGCAATTCATTAGCGTGATGTGTGGGGAGAGGTGTAGGCGA
>STHB01019800.1:0-25334 GCA_018908115.1 Anopheles rivulorum
CACACAATATGGCACCGTCGTCCGTATTGAACTAGGTTGATGAGTCCCGCAGTGGAAGTAGTAGTAGTTTGCACGTGCCCGGAAGCAGCCACAACGTTCACCGTCAACCAACATCTTTGCCATCTTGTCCAACCCGCGGGAGCTATAAAACTCCCTCACCGCCCACCAGACAGATTTATGGCAATTCATCATCAGCATCTAACGAGCGAAAGCCTCGGGAATGGAGAAGACCATCCTCCTTCATCTCATCCTCTTCCAGCTTCCTCTCTTCCTGCTCACGTCCCCTCCACCGAAATCGTCACGTACCTGGAAAGTAGATAAAGAAAGTAAATATTTAAATTAATTATCTCCGTTTGCCTTGAAAACATCAATGAAAGTGAAGTGGTTGGGTTTGGACCTGCCGGGAGATCATGGAGCGCCAAATTGAATTGCGTCAATGCCGCCGGTGCGTACGTTGTGACTATACGCTCTTATGCGTGTTTGCGTGAGGTGCAAGATGGTTTTTGAGCTACGGACGTAAATTATGGCGAATGGAGACAGTCCATTTTTGGGGACTCCGGGCAATTCTCCTCGGAAGGAATTACAGAAAGGTACTGTTTTTTTTTTGTAAATTATAATCATCATTACGGCATTCCAACACGGGAAAGTAAAAGTGCAGCAACCCACAGCAGAATGGTTATTTATATAAACATTTCCTTCAATGGGTCTTCAGGAATTTAATCCTATTTCAAAATTCGAGAAATTTCGTCGTTAACTACGGTAAACCTAAAATCAAATCGGTTTTTTCCGTTACAATGGCCAGATCTTAGAATCCAATCAGTTAAACCCATTACAAGTGCTATTTGGCTAATCAAATTTTATCTCACAGTTCCCAAAGTCATATCCACGTTTAAAATATACCAAGAAGATATAAAAATCATTTTATTTTTGAAAACTTCAATCTAACTCTTACCAAAGCTTGAAACAATACTAAAAGCTGTGAAATGTTTGAACATGCTACCAGTGGAAAATTGCAATGAATATTAATAAGCAATTAATTATCAACCGAGCAGCTTAATAAAGATTCATACAAAAAATCTTTTTTTCAAATCTCTCTCATTGATGGAACCATCAGTGTTTTTTTAACAAATTTGACCAATTAAACAAATTCCATTTGTTTCTGGTTTTAAACTTGTGTTTTTAAACAGAGTCAACTTTTACCAAATACATTAATTTGGTTTATTTTTTCCACTTTGTCAATGCGCTTATTATAGTCAAATTGTAATATTTCGTAAAGGATTTTAAAAACTTGTCTACGACTGAAATATTTCAGATGACAGATTGTGAAGACCCCAGCACCAACTTAGTCCTAAGTGTTGAGAGAGTGAGAAAGCTGCATGTCTCTTTCGTGCTTTGATTAGTGATATCTCCATACTTGTGAATAAAGAATATTTCGAGTGGAGTTGAATCCTTTCAATTGTATTATAACATTTGTATAATAAAACTATTTATAGTTTCCATTGTTAGTAGTTTTTTGTTGCTAGTAAACGCTGATGATTTAAAATGATAATTTAATATGAATTAAACAACATAAACAAATGGACGTTTATTTACTATGCAATCCAATTAAGACGAAGAGTTTAAATGATGCATACAACATTTTTCAGTGACATTTTTAAATTGTTTTGTTTTTTTTGTAAATGTTTAAAACAAATTCATCAAAATGACTTTAAAGCAAAGTTTTCCTAAAGCTGGTATAATTTCAGATATAAAATCTTGAGAAAGAAAATAAAGACAAAAGTTGTTTGTAAAATGTTGCTTTGAAATAAAAATATTATGTTAAATTCACTTTATATTATTTTTATCGTACATGCGGTACAATAAAATAAAGCACTGTATGGTGGAATAAACATCATTTTAACATTTGAATTGTTTTGCTATTATAAATTCTGTAAGTATTTTAAAACTATCAAACTTTGGATGATAACAGTAATATGATCAAACTACCAACAAATTATTACAGCGAAACAACATCAACTTTTGTACGTTTCATGACACCAATTCGGATTGAAAACACTGTACCTTTTGCGTAACAACCTTCCACACGCGCTGTAACAAAGTCCTTATACATCTGGGTAATTTATTAGCTAATGATAACTTTACGGCCGCACCGGCCACATGTGCAAGACTGCTGAGAATGTCTTTGCGGTGGGCTCACCATTACCAACCAGGTCATGAAGATGAGTTGCTGGTAATAGATGCTCCTCGGTTGGGTCCTTGACAGATGCTTCTGCCTGTGCGCATGCATTAGTTAAAGCTCCCTTACAGCCACAAAAACAAAATCAAACCTTCATAAACCTTGGTTTGGTGAACGTTGCAAAAAAATCGGGTGTCGTTTTTTGTTTTGTTCGCGTCTGTGTAATCACGACAAACCGTATGCACCGCATGCATGATGTATATGTAATACCCCAACAGTGTCATACGTAATGTGGCAAAGTGAATTAAACGACTGGTTGTTGTGCTACTCCGTCGGGTTTGATCGGGGTGTCTAGCGTTAATAATTTTACGACTTCACATTTACGCGTTAGGTGAATGAATTATGGACATCCCTCATCCTACCTAGCGTCAAGGATACCTAGAGGGAGGTGGAATGGTTTTTGTCTTTATGTCCCATGGGGTGTTTTGTCTACCATGGCATTATTATCATTTCGATGGCAGGTTATTTGCATTCTTGCAGAATAGCTAGAGAAAACCCTGCTTTGCTGGATGAATTTGATTTTTTTCCCTCTCAATAATTTAGTTTTACCTTCTGGTGTTTGTAGACGGTTGTTTAAGTTTGCTTAATCCCGTATTATACTTTCCCAGCTTAAACTACTCATTAAAAATGTGTTTTCGAAACTGTTTGGGCGCTTTTGTGCATGAGTTCCACCGCAAACCCTTTTGCGCAACCAGGCTGCGATAAGTACTTTCCCAGCACAATGATTGTTGGAAAAACCACACACACACACACATGCACGTGCAAAAGAGTGCCCTTTTGTGGGGAGAATCCGAAAACAGCGAGCTGCGTAGGCTCATCATCGGTTTTATAGTTAAAGTTTTTCTTCAACAAAAACACATAGTAGAACATAAGCGTACCGCTAGAAACTTTCCTATCATATGGATAGTGTTCTTCTTCACCCAACACCCACCATATATTGACCCTAGGTTTTCCCTAAAATCCCTTTCACCGCCTGGTTAACCGAGTACCACTCTCCTCCCCCAACCACGTGGAAGTTGCTTTTTAAAGTTTTCAATTTTTACACACCGAACAAGCCCGGTGCCCGCTGAAGCGCATTCAGTTCACCGGGACAAAAGAAGATCTGCACTGGTATCCTTCACTGCCTAACCACTCTTATGCCGGGATCGGTCGGGGCGCTCGGTGGCAAATTTTTGGCACCCCCTACTGTGGATTAGGGTCACCGAACGAGGATGGGATGGAATGGGAAAGAGCAGACAAAGTAAGTAAAGCCAAATCTTACCACTCCCAGAAATCTCCGCGCCGAGATTCACTTCGAAACATCTCACTTTCGGCACAGTTCATTAACCATGGCACACATCTGGAAAAGATTTGCGAACATTTTACCGTAACGCCAGTCCCGCGACTTTGTCCCGCTGCGAGGTGTGATGCGATGATGGTCGAGGGGGTGTAGAACCGTGGGGGAGGGAAGGGGGAAACTTTTGAAGTGGTTATGTAAAGTTTTCCTCGTGGAAAATGCGACCAGCGCATAACCCGGCCACGGCAAGCCGCAATGTGGAATGTTTTAAAGTACTTGACGCGGTATTTTGGCCTGTAGGCCGTTTTGTGAAGAGTCTCGCTGGCATTGGAAGAGTCACCTCGTGCGCCGGGCATCCGGGTGGATGATTTCACGTCCACTGACAATGGAGCACCACCATTCGATCTCGCCCTTCACCAAGCACACCATGGTCAGGATCTCCTTCCGAAGGCGTTTTTGGCCAATGCCCTCATACCGAAACTGGTGTGCTTCATGGCCAAGCTTTGGTGCAAAAGTTTCGCCCAACAGCCAGGCATAATACACCGGCACCGCGGTGACGAAGGTGTAAGGCAAAAAGGGAGTACGACGACTTTTCTCAACTCCGGCTCCCGGCCAAAGAAAAGCCGTAATTAATCACAAAGCAAACGAGCGTTCGCCTTTGCAGCGGTGGTGGAATTTTTCGGTGGCTTTTCTGTCCGCTGGCAGCAGCGAAGGATAGCGCGCCGACGATGGCGAGCTTAAGCTGCTTGTGAAGTCACTCCAGTACACTCGCAGGCAGTGATCCACAAGCCGATCCAAACTTCCCATGCGGATTGGAAGCTTTGCTCCACTGCTTGCACGTCGTACTGGGCAGCGATTTTGGAAAAATAAAATATTCTCTCAAGGGTTCTATAGCCATCGGCACAACGGTACAATGGGTTTTTGTGATAGGGAATTTTGGGCAAATTTCTGGAGAAAGTCTTTACTATTCTTTATTGGAGATTTTTTCACACAAAAGTTAAAGCGAAATAGTGAGATACTCTATTGCTTAAGAAGATGTACTGAAAATCTGAAAAGTGATTTATCAGTTTTTAAAGTTTGCAATAATAAGGTTTAACAATCTGCTCTTGTAAGTTTGCAATATTTGATAGAACCTGATTTCGAAAATCAAATTAAGTCCTAACAATAAAATCTATACTAAATCAGTAAAAGTGTTTGCTTAAGAACTTAAACGCCTGATAAAAATGACAGGTCAATCAGATACTCGAAGCATTTCTATGCATCAATTCTGTTCCATTTAATTCCCCCTAAGACTGACATACGACCAGCAAAGATAATCTTAAAATAATATTTCAACCAAATGAATGACTTTGAATCTTTACTATGAAGATTCAAGGTTATCTGAAGATCCTCAAGCTTGTTAAAGTGTTAAAGCTTGTTGTAAGTTGTCAAAGCTTACAAGACATTGCGACGCTTTCGGGTTCGATAAACGTTCAGCTGAAGCTTTGATATTTATTTCCAAAAATCACTAAATATTCAAGGTGTTTTAGTTATTGAACTTGCTGATTATACATATTCCTTTAACTGAGGAGAAATACTGCAACTTACATGAAATTTAAACTTTAAACTTAAAGAACTAATTCTCCTGGCTATCTTTCCCGTGGGATGAATAGTGCAAGGAATTTCAAATCTCATACTTAAGACCTGTCCAGATGCACCAGCACCCGAGCTGCCCAGTGCATCTTACATCCAACATATTAGGGCCAAAAATTTGCCAAACCTTCCCCAACAGTGCGCTGTAAAAGCCAGGAGCTTGGCGTTGTCTTTCGCACAAAATCCTTCTCCCTGATTCCGACGTCTTGCGTTTGTGCGCGACTTCCAGCGATCCTTCTTGAAGTGCCGGGCATCGGGGAGCATTAAAATTTCATAACTGCTCCCTCGAGGGTGCCTTGGAACAGTGAACGGATTGTTTGCGTTTGCTGGGCATTGCACTGGGTAGCCTTTTCCATCCGGTGCTGTACCATACCGGTGCCGGACACACTGGCTGGGAGAAAAATCAACCCAAAAAGAAACAACCCATCGGACGAAAAGTTATAAAATGTTGGGCACTATGCTCGGTTTGGCCTACGATAATGTGTGCTTTCGTTTGTGTTCTGAACATACAAAAAAGCTGGCTGCCTTTTCGCTATGATGAGCTTTTTGAGCCGACCCATGGTGAAGCATTCAATCGATGGTAAGTACCTCTTGTGGAACAACCGAGATGAGCCACTTGTGAGTGTAAGCGTTCCAGCGATACACTAGTGAGAAGGATTTTTCTTTCTGCCCCGTAATCTGGTACAAGGACACAACTCCAAGGCGCACAAGGGCGGCCACCATCCCACTTGACCGTTTTCTAAATCTGATTCTCCACCTACTCTCGGGCAGCACTATACGTACGTGCGCGTTTCAACAGTAAAATGCGGCCAACGGATCTCAATAGCTTCCCGGCACAGGAAGGAAACCCTTTTATCCGGGCCTTGGTGCCGAAACGCGCGTTGCCCTCTCCATTTGGGCGATGGGATTATCCATAACTTATAAACCCTAAACAAACAGATCAAAATATGAAAGTGTCCAAATGTTGCCACCTTCTTGGGATTGGCCGGCCGGCCGGTTGTCAACGTCGATGGTGGTTGTCCGGCACCGAATTTTGCCAACACTTCCGCCAAACCGAGCAACAATAGCAACACTCCACTGCCACTCCAAAGCTCGGCCCTGGTATTTGGGATAGAACTTGGGAGCAGTGAGATAGAACACGGCTGCAGCAGTGGCGTAAGAAAATCCGAGAAGAATCGTCGATCCTCTCCCATGAATACTGATTAGAATAATACTGCACCAATAAATTTATTAATCCTTGTTTGCTATTCAAATAATGACTATCAGCATTGTCCGGCATTGCCTTAGGTTTCCCCTTTTTGGTGGGATGGAGTTCTGCTGTCTTCACCGAGCGAAAGGGACAACTTTGGCACCCTTTTTTTCTGCTCTTTGTGTTGTGCATCCTTCTTGGTATTTGCTGCTGCTGGGTGGGATGTGAGGAAGCGAATTAGACATTAGGGTGGCGTTAGGGTGGCAAACGGGGTTGGACATCTTTGCTGCAAAAATCACGTCCCTTGTCTGTGTGTGTGTGTGTCTGGTGACTTTGCAACTGTAAGCTTTAGTGGAAGTGTGTTTTTTGCCAGGCGCTTGTTCTTGCTTTTGCTGCTGAATACGTGGATAAACGTATGGAAATGTCACATGCTGCTAGTGTTTGTTTGCCTGCATACCCAATGTAGATCCCGCTTCGCATCGGTTCTAAGGAGTTGATCCACTTTATTTGCGATGCAAGGCTGCCTGTAATGGCTGGTGCAACGTGAACAATGAAGCCAATCTTCGGTGGGATTATTTCTTGCCGATACAGATACAGACCATGTTTGAAGGAATGTTGAAGAGAGTGGAAAGATAATTTTTATATAAAAATTCGATGTTTAAGTTAAGCAATAAAACTTTAAATTGAAATTACATAATTTATTTATTGTTCTATATTTTTCAAAGCAAAAGTATTAAAATTATTAAAATTATACAAAAAAGAAAGGAAAGGTCTTTGTTCCTTTGTTGTGCTTGCTTTGCCGTAGCCAAGAAGTATTCCAGTAGTAATCTTTTCTTCGAATTATCTGCCTGCATGCAGGCCAATCAAGAGCTCGAACCTCGTATCGTAACCCAGTTTTGCACTGCGACACCGATACGGCAACAATGCACATGACACTTTGCTCGTTAGCTCCTGGCCCGGCTGTTCCATAACGAATCAGAATGCCGGTGATGAGTTATGCGATACTGCACAAGCGAGTCGGAACGGGTTTTTTTTTATCAGACTTCCTTTTGTCACATTCCTTCGCTAGACGTCAGTTTTCTGCTGCAGAAAGGTTCGAGCAACTTGAAGAGAGGATGCTGCTTCAAATAAGATTTGCGGTAGAATAAAGTGCTTAAATTAAATGAAATGAGTAATTTTCAATAACAATTATTCAGATTTTTTTCTAATAACAATATCGCGAAAAACGAACTAATGTAAAGAGGTGATACTAAATCGCATAGAAATTAATACATTGTTTTTAAGATAAGAAAAAAACAACATGTAAAATGGTGTACATTTATTAAAACAAACTGACATCTTAATTCAATAGAAAATGCTTCTCAAGTCTTCGGATCATATAGAAATTAAAAAACAAATAAAACAATTATTCAAGCAAATTATCACAAGATTAATCCACACACAACTAATAAATAAGATAATTAAAACATTTAAAATATCCTTTACATTCTCAAAAAACTATTATTTTCGAAAAATTTGAATATTCAATGTAGTCATTAAACAATAATTATTTGGTACAATGATTCCGTAGCTTGAGTTAAGACAAAACATCAATAAACACATTAATTGGTTAATTTCGGGTTTTCAATCGAATTACACAATTATAAAATCCTCGAAACAATCGAACAATGTGTCTTTCCATTCGACTACGTACGTAACACCCTAACTGAATAATAAATCAATTAGCCGCTAGCAAACGTTAAATTGAAATTTGGAACCTTTGGAACAAAAAAAAAAAACGCAACCCTGATGTACGCGACCAGCGATGCTGGTAAACGAAACAATGACGTCAAAGACATGGCTGTTCCGTATTCGGATAAGATTAAAGTAATGCTGCCACTGTGTGTGTGGGTAATGTTGAAAGACTTGGTGGGATGAGGTGCGATAAACTACGCCTGCATTAGGCATTAAGCTGGCTATGGTGCCTCCCACCCGGACGAAAACCAGGACGGCGATACGGACAATGGAAAATCGTACCGCGCCTCCAAACCATCCCACCACACCGATGCTGACCCCGGTACGGAACCCTCGCGGGAGTTTCGTTGTGACACTAAATTATCCCCGATGATGTCCTGTTTCTTTGTGGTGCGGCAAAACGCCAGGAAACGTGTAGCATTGCATCGTACAGTCCCACAAGACGGCACACAATTAGCTGTAAGTGCGAAGCGCACAACGCCTTGGCATCATCCGGGGAAGGAAGTGACACACGAGAAAATTTTGAGATCTTCCACCGGCGACTGGTCATCAATTTAAATTAGCGTCAATTAGCCGGCGAACGTGTGCCCTCGGTGCGCGCCACGGTGCGTGCGTGTGCTGCAAGCTGTTGCACCGTGACCCAGCGGGCCCGAGCCCGTACCAGAGACGGCACGGGTTGAAACTGGGATGCAACGGACGGTGCAACGTTCAACAACATGGCCGACACGATAAGAATGGCAGCTATTTGCACATCATCCCGAGTTTGGAACGGAATGAGCAGCGCAACACGAACAAAAGACGTCCGAATGCAAACGCATGCAGTTAAATTGACATAGATCGTGTATCATGGTTTTTGGTTGGAAATCGCATCATGACATTTGCTGCTTAAGTGATGATGCATAAGGCGATAGAGAACCGTAGAGAGAAAAATAACTTGAAGGAACAACTTCCGTAGAAATAAAACGGAATTAAAACAACTAGGAACTGATCATTATAATGATACGGTAAGTGGGACAAACTATTCCTACGACATGAGTGCTACATCTCCTTACATCATCCCTTACAGAAGACACGATTATCAGATGAGCAGTGAAATTTTCATTGCTGAACACAACAAACATAAATAATAACGCCGCAGGGCTGTTAATGCTAACAAAGTTGCCATAAGTGTCGCCTGTGTCTCAGTAACAAATCAGCTACAAATGATTATCGCCACACATTGTGCCTTTGAATTACCAGCCAATTAGATGGCTTGTCGTGTTGATTTAAGTGTTTTGTTTTATAGAAGATTATTATTCAATAAATCATGTTTCCAAGGTGAAATGTAAATGACATGAAAGTCATTAAGAAATGAAGGTTGAAGAAATTATTAAACGACGTTGTTAAATCCAACACATAAATCGCTTTATGTTATATCGTAATGATGAATGTCATTAGTTTTTGCATTATTGCTGAAAAAATCGAACAAATCTTTGCTTTAATGCTACATTTGGACGATCAAATAAAACTTGTACTTAAGAAGATCAGTGTCGTTTACTTTAAAATTAGTTTCAAAAATATATCCTTTTTATGACGAATGGTTCATGATCAGGTTGTGGGATCTGATAAGGATGTTCTCACCAAGAATTTTAAGAAGATGCTTCAAAAAAGTCATTATTACCATTGTATGAATGTTTATTAATAACTTTTTGTCATACGCAAGTTGTCTATTGATAAGTGGATTGAGATTGCAGATTACTAGATTACATTATTTTCAATCTATTAGATTAGATTATTCCAATTACCTATCTTTAGCAGATTTATCTACTCTCTGTTGTCCTAAGGACCCAAATTCTAAATGTGTTTTTTTTTATCAGGTCTTGTGGAACATATTGAAAACATTATGGAATTGTTCAATCAAGAAACCATCCCATTACATTGCGGTTAAGTCAAAATGATAACTTAAGTTGTGGATGTGTTACAATTATTACTCCAAGTTGAATGTCGCTGAAGCTTACATAAACGGTTAGTATTGCACATTATCAAGATTTAAAACAATTAAAGGAACTCCTAATTGCTCTAGCTCGATGTGCAATATTTCTTCAATCTATTAAGATTCTTGATTATCATCGTAAGCTCGTAAGAAAAGTCACACCACCAAACAAAAACAAACCGCAACCATAAAAGAGCATCGCACGATAGGAATCGGCAAAACAGCAACAAAACCGATCTTCCGCTTGAAAAATTACCAGGAAAAAAGCACTTATTATCTCACAGGAATGGGACAGATTTGAAGGGGTGAGAAGGATGCGAAATTAAGGATGCAGTTAAAAACTGGAAAGCAAAACAAAAAAAAACATAACCACTCCATCGCACGTCGGACGAAAAGATGTTTCCGAGTGAAAATTTTCTGCGATAAACGAGTGTCATTTACCGGTGAAGCGATAAGACAAGCTGTCAACTCAAAAAACCGGGTATCAAGAAGTTAAGAAAAAGGGAACCAAAAAAGCCAAACAAAAAACAGCCACTGTACCATTCACACTTTGAAACAAAGTGACTAAGATGTTTGAGTAAACAGTCCTCCCCGTCAGCAGCGTTGCCAGGAGGCGTCACTATCAGCATCAGCATCATCGTCGTTCGGTCCTGTCGGGGTTTCGTGGCTAATTCTCGGAGCGCGCGGACTCAAGTAACCGGCCCACCAGCTCAACTCGAAAGCGGTGCCCAATTAAACAAGATTATACTTAATTGGCTAAAATTGAATATTATTAGCAGTATCACTGCCAATGATATCAACTTTGTGCATTCTAGCGTGGCCCGGGCAGATTATGAAGTTCTTCCCGCACCAGCCACGACAGCTTCGGGTGGTTTCGTCCCATCTCGCGTGGCATTGAGTGCGCTTGAGGTCACACCGTTTTGGCGTAAGAAAATCCATCCATCCGACCACCGCGCGGCGACCATTTTGAAAGTCAACCTCAACCGATTAATTATAATGGGCCGGCCGCGAAAGATGAACCCGCCTCGCTTCGGGTTAGAATCTTTGCCAAGGGATTAGGATTAGTGGGACACTCGAACCCGGTGGGTTGGAACGCCACCGGGTGTGCCCCCTGTGGAAAAGGTGTAATCCACGATGCACCCTCCAGCGTGCACTAATGCAATGTGTGGTGTGGTGGTTTTGCGTTACTATCTTGCGTTGCTGCTGCAGCCCATCGAACGGTTACAAATTATCGTGCACGACCTCTGACACAGCGCGAACGTCACGTCCAACAGCCGTTAGGGTGCAGACCAACCCAATCGGATCTGGGAGGTGGTCACGTCATGGCATGGCTGCGGTTGAGCAACGTGTCTTTGTTGATTAAATTATCCCATCGATATCGGTCCGGGCAGCAATCGATCTCCTTCCAGCTTCCGGCAAGGATGTGTGTGTGTCTGTATAAAACGAGATCCTTCGGTGCACTTTGACATCCATTAAGCGTAATAAATCATTGCATCGCGTCACAGGCACAAAAGCAAAGCAAAGATGGGCGAACCATGCCCGCCCTAACCGCCGTCTTTTGTCGCTGGGCCGCACCAGTGTGGCGAGTCGCATTGCTACCGTACCGGAAACGGCACTGACAGGTTGCTGGGCTAGGGCTTTGCTCTTTTTATCGCACTTGCACTTGGCGGAGGCGGTGGAGATCGGTTCCTGTCAGTTGCAGTTTTCTGCTCGTCATTTGTTGAACCGTGCTGAGAACCAGGAGTCTCGAGAAACTAGGACCTTCTCCATGGATGAGATGGAAAATAGAATGTTAATCGCAATGAAATGGAACAAACGGACGAATGGACTGTGCATCTTGCCTTCCTGAAGCACGCCAATGAAACAATTTTTGCTCCCAAAAAGTAAATGAACTTGCGCCTCAACAGAAGGCTCTTGGCTTGGCTGTTTGGAGCTGCTGTCAAATAGCTGACTCTAACAAGTGTACATGACAAGTGGAAGATCATGAAAAATTACTTCTGTTCGAATGGCAAAGCAGCAGTCGCATCTTTGTCCTTTCAAGCTGAGAGAGTGAACTGAACTTTTTCCGCTGCTTGTTTAAATTGTTATGTTTGGAAACGTGAACGGCCTCGTATTAATTCTTCAAGCGTTTTATTTGCAATTATTCAGGGAAGCTATGTAAAGCGAGTAAGACATTCCAGATTTACCACTTAGTCACCATCAGTCAAATTGCAGATCCAATATCGTCTTCCAATGTCCCTGGTGATTTAGATCGTCGATGTCATTTCCAGCAGGGAGGACTATTATTCAACTAAGTTTAAGAATGTGAAGAGTTATGTATAAAGGCTTTAAAGTTCTAGGTTATAATATTCTAAGCAACGAACATTGCAATTTCAGATGAGAGTCTCTGGCAGAATCATTCTTTGATGAGACTATTCGCCACGTCACAACCACTTTTGATCTCTAAATTCAAGCTCTTCTATCATTCGTTAAGCGTAAGTTATTAGGTATGTCTGTAGACGACACTACCTACTGGTTAATCCAATTTTATTTTTAAATTAATCAATTAATAAATTGTCCTTTATGAAGCTGCCAATTGCCAAGATATACATAAGATGTAACACAGGAAATGACATAAAACAAAACATATAGAAAGCAATTAAACAAATCACAAAGGGTCATGGTAGAAGCTGAGAAGCTGCAATGCTGAGTGGTTTGCAGGTCTATGCGGGACAACACAGGCGAAGAAATAATGGTGTTATTAAGCAGACATGCAATAAAAGTGCAGTGAGTTTTACGACTTCGAAAGGCAAGCGGTTAAAAGTCTGAAAGATCGTGCAAGTGGAAGAAGTACTACTGTTTCTTGAGGTTTCGCTAGAAAGCGTAGTATGCAGTAAGACTTCAACTTACTCCAAAACAACTCGATAATCCAAGGAATTAAACTGCAGTAGACAGTTTTGATACACACTGGGTCGCGGAATTTTTTGAAAGTCCTGAGTTCCGCAAGATCCAACCTACATTTTACATTTTACATTTTATAGAATTTTCCAAATATCTCAAATGTTACTATCTATGTCATATAAGTAGAGACATCCTGTTTTTAAAGGAATCGGCGACTCCACGCGTAGTTTGATGTACTTAACTTTTACGAGAATTCTGACAGCATAACGGGTCAGGCATTACGTAGCATACATCAGAAGATTGAATAAAAGTTGTCCTAGATTGTAGCAGTTTGACGTTACTTGTTGTCTAACTGTACGCTTGATCTTACTTCAAATAAATTAATGTATCATTTAGAAGAAAAAAAAATTCTACGATCTTCAGTAATCTTGCACCAATAATCGTTGCGAACCGCATATGCCTAACATATGAAACTACCCACACACCGTCTGGTAATTTAAACCACCAAATCCTGTAACTGTTATGCAACTAATTGTAATCATAATGCCAATCTCACTAACAACAACCAACACAATGCGCTCCATTATGCTCAGCTTTTGACACTGTGCCTGATCCTAATGAGCTTCGGCTTGAAAACTTCCACAACAAATTGCAAATTATTCCGCACGTTAACATAAGCCGGGCCGGGCGGTATCTGTCGCCCGATGCCACAAAACGCTGCAGCTTAATTGTTTCGCTGATAGCATAATATGTTTTAAATGAATGATTTACACACCTTCCGCGGACGGCATCCCAACGGGCTGCTGTCAACGTGTGAACCGTGAGCCTTTTTCTCGAAACCGATATCAACCGATGGAACGCTTCCACTATAAACCTGCTTATCTTGCGTGCGGGTAGCAGCAATGTATCAACCTTTTAGTAAAGTATCAATCCCAACTACACAGACTGGCACCACACATCCCATGCCCGAGTGTTCCACATTGTCGCTTTGTGCGTGTCTCGTGGCTCGAGGGCTGCACTGGGCTGGGCTGGGATCATTTAATTTAATTGAATTAATTACGCTGTTATTGCTTTCGTCATTTGTTTTATAATTTATTTATCATTATTACACCGCGAACTGGTACCGCAAAATTGAGATGACGAAGAATGAGGTTACCAGAGCAGGTGCGGGTGTTTTTGAGGGAAAAAGTTAATGAAAATATGTTTAATAATATTTGCCTTCCTCGCTGGAAGCGATGAAAATCACAGCACCATGAAAGAGACTTATTGTCCAGGTATCTTCGTTCTAAGCCATTCGGCGAATGAAAAATTTCGTCCAGTTTTGTGCACAACTGCTAATGAGCTCGCACAACATTTAAATTGGCTCGATCGACTTAAAGTGTTGGCAACCGAGCTCGTTGCATTCGCCCAGGACAACCATCGCTGGGGGCTGAGTTTGGGCGTTTCAAGTGGAAAATGTACACCCTGCTTCGCATCGCTGCGATGGGATGACAGCTTCCCGCGGCCGGGCAGAAATCGAAACATCGTCCATCAGATCGAAACATTTCGGAACCCCATCATTGTGCCGTTTTCCACTTGGAAAATGGTTTCAATTTGCGTGTTTTATTTTTTGTTGTTGTTATATTCAGTAACAGCTGGACAAGTGCTGCGGGTGGACCAAACACTGGGAAGCGATACTTACACGCAAGCACACACGTACACAAGAGCAATGGTGGTAAGGGGATGGGCAAATAGGCCGGAATGGGCGATGGGGTTTGCTTCCTGCCGGCAGCCGGAATCGATGCTTCGGGCATCAAATAGCATTACGCGTTTGCGATGATTACTTCATAATCCGATCAGCGTCAAACGAAGCGCGGCGCAAGCATACTTGAGTCGCTCGCCGGGCACACACACACCGGATGGTCAATGTTGCGGAAAGACACTCCACCCCCCCCCCCCCCCCCCCCCCCCCCCCCCCCCCCTCCCTCTCATCACCAGCCAGCCAGCCACCAAAAACCCTCGGGCCACGAAAAGAAGGACCAAATTAAATCATTTTCAATTTTCGATCGGCTTCGCGAAACGCTTCACTGCACGTTATTTATAGTAAAATGGAGGCTGAACTTTACACGCAGGTGACACAACAACAGGCGGCGTTTAAAGTGCCCAACACGCTCTCTCGCACACACCGATAGGGGCTCACGAGTAGAGAATGTGGTACGCACGGCGCTACGCAAAAAAAACACATCAAAAGAACTCACGACCTGGCAATGATTCCTCGCTGTGAGTGCAGTGATCCGTTGATATGTCTATATTTTATCAATTACCATTTATCCGATTGGATCCAACACAGTGTTTTGGGGTTTTTGATAAAATCATTAACCAAAGTTCTTTGTCTGAGCTATTGAACAAACATTATTCGATCGTCTGTGAAAATCGATTTCTCGTCAAAAGTCCCAACAAATGCCTTCGGAAAGAGCCGAATTGCTTAGAAGCAGATACATTTCTGGTGAATAATGTTCCTGCAAATGTACATAAAAAACGACACATTCGTCCTTAACTTCCACAGGAAAATCCATGCTCAAGTTCACTGAAGGCGTCGCATTGCTGTCGTGCGGATGCCTTTTATTAGCTAATTATGCATGATTTTAGAATTTAAAGAAAAAAACCATTGTTCTTCGGGCAAAATGCATTGTTTTCGATTGCTGTTTCCTGTTTTCGTTAACATCAGCATTCGAGCCATACTTTAAATCACTCGAAAAGGCGTACGAAACGCACCATAGAATAATGTGGCCCGTCTTAATGACCCTTACAGGTGTGTTCACCATCAGTCCCAGTGGTCGAGAATTTTCTCGCTCTGATGCATATTAAGCGTCAGAACTTGTGGGTGACCATTCGTTTATGCCTGTGCCAGCACGTCACGCACCCAGTTTTTTCCCGGTGGTTTTTCTTTCCAGGCTCATCATCTCAACACCTTTGCCGGTACGGTTTGATGCGCTGGTCGTATGGCTTGTTTCCCTTTTTTTTGGTTTAAAGTCCACTTCTAGGGCGCACCTATTACGCGCCAGACTGATTATGATCGGCTTACGGCAAGAACAGCACCGGTACGCACCGCTGCACACTCTAACGAAGTCCAATTCCGGCGAGACACCCGGCATGTGTGCTACTGTGTGCTCGTCCGGCTTGTTAACATCGGTTTCGCATCTTTTCATCGAGCTAAACGGCCCATAAAGAACGCGGGTGCTTATGGTGGCGGAACAAATAAACAGAAGAAAAAGACGCACAAGTGGCAGCAAGAATAAAAACATTAAATCGACCTCCCAGCGTGCAGCAAAAACGATTGTTTGGACTGAAAAATTGTTGTAAAGGTTTGCTATTAACCCTCGCGAAGAGATTAAAAATTGTCACACATGTTAGTTCCTTCGCTACTGATACGTTAAGCCTTTTGTTGGACAGGTCCAATGATGTAACAATGTCGCTACAGAAAGGTGCTTTCTATTTCCAACTCGCTCAGCACTCCGAACCGCGACTCCGATCGATGGACGATCGTCAGAGTTTAACTCTTTCTCCGCCACGTTGCCACTGCGTCTTTTATTAAAACAAGCAGCTGTCAAAATGGTGACATAAGGGCAATATTTTAACTCCTCCATCACGGCCTAGACATCAACGGAACGCTCATAGTTCACGGCACATTCGGTGAGAGTTTATTTGCCCATCCGTCCCAGTTGCACTCTGAACGCCGAATTTCAACTAATGAAGCCGTCGACTTAATTGTTATTCATCCGCACTTAAGAATAGATGGGCATTTTTCCCAAACGCCAAACGGGCGTCATTCTTTACATGAGATTATTTCAAATGCGCTCATATCTTCCGCTCTGGCAGCTGTTTGACCCGCAGCAATCATTCCCGGACCCCATATGTAGCCTTTTTTTTTAAACAGGAATGTAGAAATAAAACATTCTCCCCCAAATCTAGCGTCGAAACGAACCCGAAATGACCCGGGACACACGTAACGATCAATATTTAACACAAAAGACGCCTCGAGACATTCGGGCGCTAGGGCGGTTGTTGCTTTACACAAATGGATTTCTATTACTATTTTTTCCCTTGGCACGCTTTCTGTTAGGTCTGTAAGGTCCAAATGGTCAGTGGCACCTGACAGGGCGAGAAAATATATGACCAATCCGAGGAGAACTTTGGACAGAAAATAGTTTGAAGATTTGCGTTTGCGAGCTCCATCTAATTCTTCAATGAGTAAAATAATAACGATCAGTGATCCGCGAGACTTAAAAGTGGATTATTTATTGAAATTATGTTTCTTACTTAATCAATAAATTTGAAGTTGTTGCCAATTTATCTTGTTGTAGAAAGAATTTGGAAAAACATATCTTTTCTTGATTTCAACGTATCAATCTATAATGTAGTAGAACATAAGAATAGTTTCCATCCCGGAAAGCCGTCTATTTGTACAGTGGTGGATAGTTGAATAAGCTTTGCAAAAAATGTAATAATTTTCATACAAGTTTCAGATAACTGTAAGCTTTTATTGGACTTAGAAACCATTGTTCTTATCTTTAGGGTTTCCGATTGCCTTCGCAGACAAATATCAAGTTAAAACTATTTATGAATTCCAGCAAAATCGCAAACCTGCTTGGTAAACACTGCACTTGGGTCCTATAATAATCGTGGCTTATTAACAACGGTTCAAAACGGCCATTTACATGTGGAATAAAGTGTCACAATTCGGAGAAGGAAATATTTTTGAATTGTCTGAACTACAACCAGATTAGGCTTTTCTCTGCATCAATAAAAACGATCCGACGTCTTGACTACAGACCGCAACATTCGATTCGAGCGAGAGATGAACTGTACGAATGTGGCAAAATTGTGGTAAGGCTCTTGTTAAACGAAACTCGTCTGTACTGCAAAATTGTGATGCGGTTCGAATAAATTCAGAACAAAGCTGAATGGCTGCGATCGCGTGCACTGAAGAGGATAATTTGTTGAAGTAAAGAGACTTAAGTACTCCTTTACATAATCAAAGTCAACAGTAATTTGTTTACAATTTATTTAAGTATATCGTCAAAGGAATTAATTCTAGTTACTAGCCACAACAACAATGTTTTATTGAGAAAAATATCGTTTCTTTGGTCTTAATTAAATTGCCTTCACTGTAATACATGTACCAAGGGCTTGATAGAGATTGATTTTTAATTTATGTGTTATCATATATTTCAAATTAAGCCGTCAAAATTTATGAACTTTGTTTAATTTGTACAAGTAAAACAAAGGTTCAGGACGTGAAAGATTGAAACAAATTATTTTCAAAATGAATTTAAAAAAATAATTCAATTCTAACTAAAGAAATGTCTAAAGCAACAGGCAAAAACTTCTGGTTTTAGCAATCAATAGAAAATTTCAATTATCAGTATTTTTTTGGTACTTTCACAAACTTCTCTTACTGATCAGTTCCTAAGAATTCCTTCAAATTCTTCTCCAAACTAAGGAAGACAACATTCATCTTTGTTTATAAACTTCTCCTCAATCAACCTAGTGACAGTGCAGCACTGTTTGGAAACTGTCATCCAACGCGGAGAATTAGATGCTTGCCACTTTTGCTCCTGTTTGCCAACATTTGAAACGCCCAGCTACCCATTTTCCCTTTCACTTTTCACGCCTCACCAAACTGACGTTGACTGATTGCCTCAGGACTGATGTGATGTGATGTGTGCGAATCGAACAACCAAATGTCTTCACAGCCCAACGATACCCGACAGGACGAAGGATCAAGGCATGAAAGAAATGGAAGGTGTGAAAGCAATTTCATCAAATTGAAAAACGATATCATTGCGTGCCGGTGAAGGGTGGCACGGCAGGTACGACGTGCATATTCTTCGCTTTATTATCAATCAGGTGTGAGATACGGTTCCGCCTGACACAGGCGACTGTCCTGCGATTCGCTCTCGTTTCGCTCGTTCGTTCGCCCGGCGAGAATAGTTTCCGCCCAAGTGTCCACACCGACGGGACCGTGTGCGGACGCCGGAGCTATGGAAATTTATTGATCACGTCAACAAATATTAGCATTGGTGGGAAATATTATTACCGATCGATCACGATGACGGATTCCCGGAGGAAATAATTTTGAGTTTTGATGAATTGACTGCGTGACAAACCCGGCCAATGCTCTCGGCCGACAAGTACGACGATACGAATAAAAAAGCGTGTCAAACAAAACATGTTACCACGCGTTACGTGGATGCACATGCGGTGCGAATTAAAGTATGATCTCACGAAGATTTGTGACACAGCACCTGGGAATGGTCTGATGCAGAACCATCAGTCGTACCCTATTAAACTCCCTTCCGTTTCGATTCAAATCCACCGGGAATCGGGAGAAATAAAATCTATTCACCTTAAACTGTTTATGCAAAACCAGCGATTACAGCTCGAAATTTGCAAATATTTGTGACGGCTTTATGTGTGTCTACCATCAGTATCAGTTTTTCTCTCATTCCTGTTCATCATTTTTGATCTCTCGTTTGTTCGTTTTCCATTTGGAAAGTGTTTTTTCCACTAGACGTTCCACCCATACCGTACGCGAGTGCCGTGAAAATATGTAAATATCGCTGTAGTACGGTTGCAGCTTGCTTAAATCCTGCTTTTTTTGCATAAATTTAAATGCCGAAAGTAAAAATTTTGCCCAACCATCACCACACTTACCCCGAAACTATTTAAACTATTTGCTCCTTCCCATTCTGTCCCTCCGGGTGCTTTTTTTTTGTGTTCCTTTTTTTGTGCCACAAATTGCATGCATTTCCATTGTCGAACCCGTCCGGGGGTAACGTGATATGTTGCTATTTATTACACCGGCACAAAACTTCATCCATGGTAGAGCAGCAGCGTGATATCGGGGCGGCGTAAGTATGCGGGTTTGCTGATTTAATCGGTTTGGCTGATGCTCGATATTTGATATGTTCACCCCGTACACTTGTACCCCGCAATGCAAATACGGTGAAAATGTCGACCCGGGGTGTGATGGGAAAATGTGTCCACCGGAAAAAAAGGTTTTGCATGCGCCGATATAAGTTTAATAACTGTCCGTGTGTTGTGATCGGACCGTCGCATGGTGATTGGGTAAATATTTTAAACATTGTATCGAACATTGTTGCTGCGAGTTTTGAGCGTTTTGTGGGTGAATAAATTGCAGAAACATTTTTTTGGTAAAATGAAAAACAAGATTGTTGTAATTCACTCGAAATTGATTACTATTTATTTTGACTATCGGTGGAATGGCCATACGCATTGGATCCTTGGTAAAAATAAATTCATTTTGCTGGTATTTAACATACAGTGCATTAACTGTATACAAAATGCAACCTCTTAGGCACAAATAAAGCTTACAAATTCTTTTGCTCAATTTATAGAAAAAGCAGGAAAAAACAAAAATAAAATAAAAGGCACAAATCAGCATTGTTTTTACATTTTCTGTTAGTTGATTAAATGTTAAAACATTTTTTTTTTTCTTTATTTCATTCAGACGATTTTTCATTTAGTAAACCTGTTTGCAATAACAAAAAATGGCTTGATTGTTTGTAAAAACGGAAAAAATATTAAAGTGAATCGTTGTAAAATGTTCCATTAGATACAGTTGCTTTCATTTAACATTTTTATATTGGATTACCAATTTATCAAATAAAATTTATTCACAAGAAAACGTCTACATTTAAAGCATTTAATATTCAATGTATTGAGGTTCTATACAATACTTTCAAACAAATTTTTGAGAAAACTTGTGAAATGTTCAAAAAAGAGATTTAAACAAGATTTCATTAAAGAAAGCAGTTCTTGCCCTTACTAAAAAAGGGCTTAACTTTTCATACGAATGAATCAACACCAAAGCAGGTCTTGTCTGTTGCATGTTGTTAAGGTTTTTTTATAACTTCATCTATTATTAAATAAAATACAAGGAAAATGAGGAGTGAAAATTGAAGCGAAAACAGAACAAAATAAAAGCTAAAAAACAAAGTTCATATTTTTTAGATAAATTTTGTTTAATAACTTCGACACCACGCAAAGATTATGACATATTTATAGTTTACTCACATGGAGAAACTCTCAACCTTGAGAATAGTTCGCCAAAGAACCGAAAGGAACGATCTGTTGCGGTACAGCTGCGACACACGATCAGTCAGTGGGAGACATTGTCTCAACACTAAAAAAGAAAATCTTTAGCATGGCCTACCGTCGATCGAGGCCGGCTTTATGCTAGGCTTGGCTAGGCTTGGAACACGCGAGCTGCTCTTTCCGCTGCCTGGGAGGTTGTGTTCTATTTCTGCCACCCATCATCGTACAAGCACCATTTGTGGTTTCCTCCCTGCCCGGTCAATGTTTTAACAACATTCGTGGCGTTTTCCTTCGGCTTTTACTGTACCATCATTTTATAGTTTTAACATTTACGTTGCTTTTGCAGTGCAAAATTTTAAACCACCTTAGCCAACCGACCAACCGTACCCATGAAAGGTAGAACCATTCTTTGCTCGATTCTAGTGTTAGGACTTCTACGTTTTTTTGAGTCTGTTTCCCCCGCTTGACTGTGTTTGCCAAGTGTTTGCAAATATTTTGTGCGCCAAGCCAGCAACAACAACAGCACATATGCAACCGTTGTACTGTCGGAGCATATATGCATAGGAGCGAAGTTTCGTGCCAGCCTGGAAGGATGAAGACATCTCGCAGGCATCCCTGGATGTGCTGGGCGCGTCTGGGACGCACACTTGGAATGAAATTAAGTCTACCATACATCGTCCGATACCGCACCGTGAAATGTGGTTTTTTTGTTCACTGGAACCACCGACAGTGAACTTTATTGCTCCATTCTCCACATTAGTGGAGTTGCTCTCCTCGTACAATGTACAAAAGAAACCCATTTTTCGATGCTTCCTGGTTTTGTTTGTTGCCTTTTTTTCCCCCATTTTGCACACGCAAATTTACGATGCTGGTATTGATTGGGAATGGCATCGAAAGGATACGGTACACCGTTCGATAGAATTGAGTGTAGCTTTATTACGATATTAACTAGAAACGAATTTGTGCACAAAAAACAATTCTGCACATTTTATTACAATGTTCATTATCCAGCGTTTTGCGAAGCATTTGTTTTACACTCTTATTGCAGTTTTAGTGCCCATTTTTTAAACATTCTATCCCATTCTTTATTATTCAGTGTTATGGGAATCCTTGTTTTTATTTATCACAACAAAGATGTGTAAGGTTTGTTTTGCATAATACTGTACCACAAGTTTATTACTGCTAGAGTTCTTCTTTGCAGAAATTCACTTATGTTTTTATACAATTTTAATACACCAATAGTAATAATGTTAAAAATAACTTCAATTATAATATTCTTTTTTTAATAAAAAAAATACCATTTTGCTACTATTTAGACGTTTGATGCGATTTATTCTCTTCTTTTTCATATTTATTATTTTAAACTCTTTTAACTGTTTGGTCGTTTGTTTGTTTGTAGAAAAAGGATCAAAATTTCCAGTTTTATATAAAATATTAAGTATGCTTAAATTTTTTTTAACTTACTTTAAATAAGCAATCTTTTAACACGTTTTATGTAATTTTTTGTTATATTATACTGGTTGAGTTTAACAAATCTCTTCACTTTGTCTTAACATCAAATTATTTTGATGAATTGTCCTTTACTGTAAATTTCATATATTATTTGATAAAATTTAAACAAAACAAAAAACAAATGTTACAGCAAAAGTAAAAATTATTTAAACTAGTAGACAAAGATTATTAATTATTTTTTTATTATTTTTTTATTAAATTTTCATTATTTTTTTAATTATTAATTTAACTTCACCTAACTTGTGTGTGCTACAATGTGGTTGTGCAAAATTAAGCAATACACTACAGACACAGCTAGTCAGTTAACGATCTCTATCTACTGCAGTGGTCACCATACCTAAGCACATGGTAATAGCCACGTAAACGTCCGTAGGCGTGCAGCAATAGTCACGTCAGGCGTCCCATGTGGCTCCGTCCGTTCATTTGCCCAGAAGCATCCAGGGTGGGAGGATGATTTTAATAATTTTTACACCTCCCAAACACACACACAGTGTCGTTGTTTGGCCATAAACATCCGAAATAGGAAAACCATTTCCAGGACACGCAACACTAGGATAAGATCCCATTCCCGTTCGCAAAGGTCCAAGTGTTGAAAAGGTAAAGGACTAACAAGCAAGTACAATGAAACAAAACAAAACGAAAAGCAAAAAAAACAAGGATGAAGCAATATACCAGCAACAAATTTGTCCTTCGAGAGCAAACGTGTGTGTGTGTGTGTGTGTCTGCCTTTCGTCGGGTTTTTTATGCTGCAACGTTGCTTGTGGATTCTGCATTCTCGGGATGGAAATGATAATATTATTCCCGGTCACAGCACGTGTGCCACAGAGTGCAGACATAGAATGAAGAAAGATGATACCACATACCGAATCCTGGGTGCCGAAGTGCAGGATTGGGTGAGATAAGCGGTGGATGAAGATGAGAAAAAAAAACCCTTCCTAACGTGTGAGCATTTTGTGTGTTTGGAAAACAAAACAAAAAAAAGAGGGAATATCATATTCAATTTTTTCTCTCTCTCTCTATCTCTCCATTATTCCATTTTGTTAGGCATGTTCGGTTTCAGGGCATTTCTGGTGCTGATGGCAACACATGGAAACAGCACATGCCTGCAAGCCTTTTCGTTATAAAACGGGATGTTCGTGTGTTTGTATGTGAGAAAAGTAGCATCCGTGTGTATTATTTTATTTTCGTACATAAAAATGACTCCCCAACTGAGCCCTTGAACATAATGCGCGCGCCTGGAGGTCCCGAGCATTCTGAGCATTTAACCTGCTCTAAATGTGACCGCATGTGTGTCGTAACGGGCGCACTGTAAATGTCCGCCCCGGCATCGATCGGCTGTTTAATAATGCGCTCTAATAATAATAAGCCTCTGCTGGGTGTGTGTGTGAGTGAGCGCGATCATCACGCGAGCGGTGTTGCGCGAAGGTAAGTGTGAGTGTATTTAATTAAAGTCACAGCTTGATTATGGCAAAGTGGTAAGCCACAAGCATCGCACGCGCTATCGCTTACGATAGTGTATGTTATCAAATCTTTCGTTTTACAATTTTTGCTTGCGTTTTTTTCTTCTGTTGTGAGTGTGTGTTTTGTCTGTCCGTTTTATCCTTTTCGCTAAGTCCCCAGCAGGAGAGCGAAAAACTCATAATGCACGTAATAAAAATATTCTTTCACACATGCCAGCCAGACGCGATTGCACACCGGGGAGTGTTTATAAAACTTTTGCAACTGAGTCACAAAACGGCACAACACAAGTAAACAGTAAAAAAAATGTGATCCACATTTAGCGCTTGTTTTATTATTTTTTCAATCTCATTTTGATCCCATTTTTGCTCTTTTTAAAGATTTTTTTTCCACCAATAAATAGCTTAATATGCTGCAGTTCAACCAACCCGAGTGTGGTCACAATATTTTGAAAATCGTTCTAAAATTAAACGGCTTCTTAATAACAGTTGATGCAGCCCCAATCGCACCCTAAAGGCTCAAAACGGTGATGCCAATTTTTCGCATCAAATGCATCGCTTTTTCTGTTTGTTTGACCGCCAAAACATTGCATTCGGAGCCGTTTTGCGCGGAGCTGTTGACAAATGTTAAATAAATAAATGCCCTGACATAAGCACTGTCAGTGTGTTGTACGTGCACGACGACTGTGGTTTGACATAAATTCCGCGGCCAACCGTTTCGCTGTCGTGCAACATCGGTCGAGTGCAATTTATGTTATTTTTATCATGTTTTTTTTTTGTTTGTTGTTCTTTCTGCTGTTTCGCACTCTGCCCCTGTGATATGGCCCAGGCGATCTGGGGGTAATGAATTTTATTTCTCTGTTCAAAACGCACCATTTTGTTCGGACCCACACCGGTAACGCGGTGCTACCGAGAAGGCAAAAAAGGAAAACAATCAAATTGATGCGCTACTGTGCGTGTGTTTATGTTGGGTGTATCTTTGGCGAGAGTAAAATCAAATCAAATGCAATTATGGTGATTGAATGTGATAAGTGGTCAACGGTAGAAAAAATAATGTTTTCAAACTGCCGGTTGTTTTAAAGGGCAATCTGAATGCGTTTGAAACAAAAACAATTTTACGATAAGTTTGAAATCTCATTTGTTCTATGTTGAGACAAAGATGTGATGAAATTTCAAAACTAAAATTATGAAATATTTTATTATTTATTAAAATATTATGAAAAAAGACACCCTTTTCAACGAACACTAATCATTTAAAAATATGTTAAGTTCATTGAGAACAACGGCAAGATGTCAATTTGTCTAATAAAAGACTAAACAGAAATATGATTGCCATTTTGATTTAA
>STHB01019822.1:0-12090 GCA_018908115.1 Anopheles rivulorum
TCAGTAAAACTTGTTTTCTTGCCACAAATTTCACTCAATATTGCTGTACAACATGTTCCACTCTAGTAGATATTCAATCAACGACAGCAACAACTGGGCATCCACTATGGAATCAGCAAAAAGAGACGGGCGAAATAAAACAAACTACATCTCTTACAAGACATCTCCAAGGAAATCTTGACCAACCGTGGGCAACCGCAAGCTCGTGTCCGTTTTGCACTTTTGCAAGCATCGGGTGTAAAGTTTCTCCGAAAACGCTTGTTTTTCCGGACACCGGAGCAGTGAAAACTTTATCCACCGTGGCTGTGTTGCAGTCGGAAGCATAGCACCCGCACCGACAAGTGTACAAGAGTTGCTCGGTGAAAATGTAAAACATCTCGGGGCAAACATTAATTTGAGTACGTAAAAGTAGAACTGCATTTTGCTGCCGTTGCCGGATGATCGCTTCTTGCGGGCTCTGTTTAACATCAGAACGGATATCGGCTTGCGAGTCATTCCTGGAAGCATTATGGTACATTCGTTGTACCAACAAAAAAAAATCCACACCATGTATTTAAAGTTCAACAAAGAGGGTGAACATGTGGTGGCTGGTAGCATATTCGGGAGAACGTTCATATGTCAGTTTTGGAACAAGCTTAAATATTAACTTGCAACAGTTTTTTTTTCTCGGAAGGAGAAAATTCTCCTTCATGCTCATCGTAGCGCTTTTGGAGAAAACCCTGGACGTCGCTACCGATGGGCAATTGTTGTTTAACGCTTGATTAATTCTTTTTTTTTTCCTCCTGAACCACTCCAGCAACGGTTCTGTCCAGGACAGACACTTTCCTCGGGTCACTAATGTGTGAGTGTGTATGTGTTGGTGACTAGTTTCTAAAATGTAATCGAACTTTGGGCATCCAAATTGGCTCGATCGTAATCTGTTGATTCCAGCCAGTTCTGGTTGTGGCGAAGCTGCTTTGTGAAGGAAAGAAGCAAACAAAAAACCACTAGTCCGATGGCAAACTTTTCTTCATCAAACCCTTTATGCACGCACAGGTTCGTTCTAAACCGGGTTGAAGGGTTGTAGCTGTTTTCATCGGACGCTTGTGTGTGTGTGAGCAAGAAAAAACAGGCACACACAACGAGCTTCGAACTTTTGCAATTTGATTCCAGCCAGTGGCTGCACTTTGCTGATTGTGTTCCGCTGCAGTTTTGTGTGTGTGTTCTGGAAAAACGCCGACGAACGATTTCCTTTCAATTTCCTTGATTTGTGAACGTTTGTTCGGGTTGCGGTGATGGTCGTTTCGTCGTTGCATTCTACCAAGCCGCCCAGGAACGCACGACAAAAAAAAATGTTGTACGGAGAAGTTTAAAAAACTATTCCTCCCTTTTTGTTTGAGAGAGTATGTACGGAACTTCCCTGGCAGAAAACGAGGAAGAAATTACCGGACCGGGACGCTGTTTCGACCAGCAAACTCTGTTGTCCACTCGGCTCACGTAAACGACTCACGTACGAGCAGCTCAAGCTACTCACGAATTCCCCGGACAAAAAGAACACAACACGCACACACACGTACACGGAAACGCCCCACGTGTGGAACGTGTTTCGTTTGTGTGGCAAAATAATTACATTGAATTCTTTTATAATTATACACCCAGCAACGAGCGGCTGTGCCCCAAGGTCTGTCTTTCTTTCCCAACAAGTCGGCAAGTTGCACCATAGCATAACTGCACGGATGAAAAATGAAACTTTTCCTTAAGTGCAGGTCCCCTCACTCCTCTTGCCTTCATCTTCAAAATCAGTATCAACCATTCTGCAAAGCCCTGCAAGAATCGATTTATTGCTACGTGATGGTGGTGTTCCGGTCCCATTTCGAACTCCATTGGCTGGCGTTGGCGAAGATAAGGTCGCTTTCAGCTGAGAGCTTAAAAGAACACCGCAATGCATCTGCAAAACCGGCCAGCCGTTCGGACACGGACTCCTCGCTTATTGATTCTCTGGGCACGATAAGAGTGCCTGTGACTCCCTCACCTTGTGTGTTTTTTTTTTTTTCATTTTACTCTACCAACATCTCGAACCAGTGTGTTGCTGGTTCCGCAAATTTAAAGGTTTCCTTTTTATCGGACAAAAAATTATATATCCCAGCGTTGCCGAAACATCCCAGGACCGAAATACTCGCCGGATCACTCCGTGAGTGATGGCTGAAGCCGTTGTGTAGCGTGTTTGCTAATGGACTCGTTCCATTTTTGGCACAAACACTTTGCGGTCTCGCTAGTGGATGGTGTGAATTCCCGCTCTCCAGAGATATCAGATTACACGCCACGGAGCGAGATTTGGGATGCGATTTTTTGTTCTGCTGTTCTTCGTCTTTGAACATCCTCCGTAGTTGGACGAACTTCTGGAACGAACTTGGAACTTGGAGATCACAGGGATAGGAGCTTAAATCAGTTAAAGTAATATAAATCTATCCGAGGAGGCGAAAGATTTAATAGCAGCCCAGTCTCCCCGGTTGATCTAATGCCTGTTTACTCGGCATTCGTTCCGTTCCAGGTAAGCACGGTGAAAAGTACATTCCACTTTTTCGAAGAAAGCTTCATCCACGGCGTATCGCCATCCCGTGCATAACAACCGCTGCAAAGCTAATGGAGTCCCTGAGTGCAGGTTTATTTGTTCATACTTTACGCTTCTTTCGAGGGTTGTTTACTTACTACAGCAAGCACACACACACCTACACAGAGTACCTTGCATCCGTATGGGAAGAAAAGTGGTGGTAGAAAAAGGATGTTGTAAGTAGCGTTCTTCTCCGGGGTTTGGTCGGGAATCTCACTCCGGTGCGCTAGTGATGGTGGGAAAAACACAATTCACGATCCTTGAAGTTCCCACACACACACTCGCACACATGCACACACATTCCATTCCAGGAGGAATGGGATGGGGGTGGGATGTACCGCATCTTCCTTTCCGCACATCCACTAGGTCCACTCTTGTCGAGCTTAATCGAGCTCTTATGGATGCAAATTTTATTCCACCATTTCCGAGCCAAGCGCTGCCGATGAAGCGCTGGGCGCTGAGTTAAAAAACGAAGTCTGTTTCCAAGTGTGTAACACTTTGCACTAGAAGCAACCACCATTACGAGCCACCGGTTTGGAAATTCTGCTTTCAATTGGCCTAGGGACGGTCCGCGCCCTACATCTTTGGTTTTGGCACGTAGGGGACTTGTTTTGCAACTCATTGAAAGGAAGGTATTGACCGTGTGGGTTTGTCCGCCTGATGCTCGAGTGTCCCGAAATGTAGTCTAAGTTAAGCTTTACCGCACCGTCATCACCACGGTTACTGGTTCAGATTGCTTGTTTTTTTGTTGCTTCCCCTTATTTTATTGTTTTCCTAAACGCGTCACTTTCAACACTTGGCATTGTGGGGACCGTGCATTCAATGTGTGAAAGCGGCAGGGCGAAAGAAGCGGCTCCAACGATCAGAAGAAGAAGGAAAAAACCGTGAACCGTGAGCGAGAGCGAGTGAGGCTTGACGCTTTTTTGTACCCATTAAAATTCAATAGATCATTAGAAAACAATAACATAAACGGTTCGCTGTTTGGTGCTTGTCGATAAGCGACTCTTCTTCAACCTGGCACCAGTGGTACGAGACAGGAGACCACAACCGTTTCGAGTGGTGCAGGTTTTGTACCGATGGTGGGGTTCCTATGACAAAGTTACGAGAGCTACCAGCGAACTCGAGATCGATCCGCGTCTTCGAGACCATTTTTTTCTCTCGCTCATCGCCCTCCAAACTCCTTTACTGCTCCCCGAGATGCGAGCGGTGAGGGCCACTACACGAAGCGACTCCAGCCCAAAAGCGTACCGGTGCCTGAGATAGGCCAATGGCGTTTTCCAACCTCATTTGATTTGCATAGGACCAGGCGGGCTCGGTTCGGTCGGTAAGAAACGAATTTTTAATAGCTTCTCATTCCAAAACCGCGGCGCTGCCTTTTCTTCTTGCTGCGAGGCACAAGAAGAGGTGCCACAGGTCCGAACTTACCAGGGAACGGCGTTGCGTTTTTTCCTTCGCCATCTTCAGGCGCACTCGCTCGCTGGCTCTCTCTCCACGGTACATAGCCCTTAGCAAACTGATCGTCTTGGCTGAAGACGAACGGCATGGACCACAAGTAGATGCTGGATGAATAGGTTCGATTTGAATAATTTATTCATCACCATCACTCGGTCCTGGTCTCAGGAAGCGTAGGAATGTGCTTCACCATCGCAAAAATGGGAAAGAAAATATACACACCGAGACGCTCGTTTCAAAATGGCGATAAAATAATCACCCGACCAGTGCGGGAAGTTTTCAACTAAAGTGTCCCATATATGTCAGGGATGCCCGCATCCTTCATCAACCGTATCACTTTAGTGTCCAAGCGATCGAGCGTTTGACAGTTCTGGTTCGGTTGAAAGCCATGCGAGGGCGCACTCAGGCAAACGTTTCGTCGGTCGCTGTTTGTGTTTGCTTAATCTCGCTTGTCTGCCAGCGCGGCATGGGGCAACATTAAAGAGAAATAACATTAATTAGTGTTATGTTGCTATATTTAACACATTCCACCATTCCCGGCCCCTCGCCAACGCGTTCACATAAGGTGGACACATACAGGAAACGTAACGTTGCCGCGAATGGATGGATGGATTCGTTTCCTGTCCGGCTGCGGCATTCGAACGTGTAAGAATCGGTAATGGCCCAGGCCCGGGTACGGTTTTAAGTGACATTCTTGAATGAATTCTACAACCGGTCTCTAGCATGGAAAGTGGCTCGAGAACAGGCACACCGCTTCGCTGCGTTTGAGATGAAGTGTTTCGTTTGTCTTTTTGTTGTCTTTTGGTTTTTTGCTCATTATACAACGGCCGCCGTTGTCAGGTAATGCCATTCCGTTTAATGTTCCGGTTTCGTTTTCGAACTGGCCAAGCCAGCAAGACCTTGCCGCTTTACTGAATGGGAAGGTTTTGGAATGCCATAAAGGGATACGGGGACCTTGGGGACATGCATGGAAGATCCGAAGATGTTGTTCGGATGGATAGGGCGGAATATATATGACAATACTTGTGGTCCGTCAATTTGTTCTTTATTCTCAAACTCGTTTATATAGCTGCATAGCGAAGCGTACGTACTAGCAAACCCTTCTTTGTATACAACATTAGCACTTAAACCACTTAATGTGTAACTGCATCAATGACAGTTCATCTCAATCTGTTTACACTGTCGAATCGAAAACCGCAAGCAGTGTTATCTTCAAAGCTACCAAACCAGCACCACACATCAATACACATGACGAATGGCATTGTAGTAAAGATGGTTGTTTCGTAAGAATGGCTCTTGTGGCTTCCTTTTAACCACTTTTAACATAAACTTGAGATGAATTTTCTCTGCTTAAGTCGAGGTCTTGCATCGTAATCTACACCACAAAATGCATTCTTAAGCGAACGACAATGTAAGTGCTGCACGGCAGAATGAATGGGCCAAGGGAAAAATGCACACTCGAACGAAATAAGAAAAGGCAATTGCAAGCAGCAAAAAGGCAAACCTTCACAAGACAAAGTTTCACCAGAGAAACAAAAAAATGAGCGAACCTTTTTTGATTTATGGTGGCGAATCATTTGCGGTCGATCGGTCGATGATAATTATTTTGTCCGTAATTTTTCCCTTTCTTACACGATGGAATAAGCTTTCTTACTGCGCTCCAGCACCTTCAGTCGTTCGTTCTCACATATTCCTGTCATTCAATGTTCATGACACCGCGGCTCATAATAATCGGTCCCGCGGTGGAATGCAATCTTATCATTATGTCGCCAATGTGCAGCTATAAATCTCGCCCGCCACGGTATGAGCTACCATGCAAGGTGAATTATAATTATCGAACCCACTTCAAGCAGGATACTGTTTTGCAGTGGCATGATTACCGACCTGTCGATCGCTCGGTTTCCAATCGCCCGAATGGCGATTCGATGCATTCAGCTGGATGAAGGATAAAAATGGAGATAATGTAGCTGTGCTCAGACCGTGGTCCATTAGCGCACGATGTCGCTCGACGAAAGTTGCCCGATCGTGTCATTGATTAATGCATTCAATGCCCGTTCATCATTACACCGGCGACACAGCGCACGGTGTGTCAGAAGTCGTGCAAACCTGGACGTCACCTTGCGCCGGTGCTACCTTTTCTTGACGCTTTCGTAACATTGTAGTGCCGGACATCTGCTACCGTCTACGGTTGCTCATTCCGCTCGATTACACACCCTGCTATGATTAAGCATCCCCCTCCCCCCAAATGGTAGGTGAGAAACAGGGTGGTTTCATTGCAAAAAAGGGGAGTCGATATTAAATGAGATCCTTTTGTACAGGACATTTCATTTCGGGCGCGCACGATTGAATGTGCAACGATCGGACCATCCGTTGGGAAAGCACGGGAAGAATGAAATGAGTTTTGGGAGTAATCATTTATCAAAACCTTTCTCACTGACCTGGCTCCAGCGAAGACGCTCCGATGGTGCATGGTGACAGTGACAGATGGATGGGAACCACTGTGAGGGAAGACACCAACACCAAGTCTAATAAATGATTGCGCGGCACTTGATCGCGCCGGACTGATAGCATCCAAGAAGTGGACCGTCTCCTGTAAAGCGATGCGCTAATTGATATCGAAGCAACCGTCCTCCTTGCGAGCAAAAATGATAGCGCGTTCGGAATTCGCTACTCTCGCTTACCATGTCATATCATTAGGGTCCATTAACGGGGAACATGCTTACGGGCGGGCATTCAAAAAAGTTGACTTCAGTTCTTCACCGGGATTGCATCCAACAGTTATTCGCAGTGTCGCCGAGTAATTCCATTTTGTGCACCATAATCGGTGGTACTTGATTTTGTGGTTGCGGCGCGATTCGTGTCGTGCCTGAAATTATGTCCCATTAATAGAATGTCTGATTGTCCCAGGCTGACCTCATCCACTATGAAGCAAATGCTACAGAGAACCAAGCAAAGCCAAGAGCTGCGGTTTTGATGAATGTTGATCACTGTTGTCGTATCGATCGAGAATATCATGATAATAGAGGGACCGTGCAAAAGAACTTGAAGAATACAAATCTGACACAAAAAACCGCATCGAGGTAGGAGCATCGAAAAACTTGCATAATGCCTGCGGGTTTGCAGCAGGGCCCGGTTTGGACGTCGACTTCGTCAGCGTTGTTTTGGGCTCGGTGGTCGTTCATCATCGCTTGCATCGCACATCAATCGGTGTATTACACCGAAACCGACCGATCATCAATCGTCCATGCAACCACACACACACACATCCTGTGGAGAGGATAATTATGCACACCGGAACGGTCGGTCACTATACCCGGAGCGTTATACGGCGGTGGAGCAGAAATTGCAACAAAACCGATAATTACCTTCGCGACTGTACCAAATGTCATGAAGAACTCCAATACTTACAACAACAACAGGAATAAAAAATCTTCTCAATTCTTGCCTCGACGGAGTGTGTCGTAATGAATAATTTCATGCACCTAATGATTAAACGTGCCTTGGGAAGAGTTCTCCATTTTTTTGTAACATTTCTTTCTCTCCATCTTTCTTTACTGCCAAATTCACTTGGAAAGAATTTGTCTTCCCAGCCACAGCCAGGAATAAAATGTTGCAAATCTGCCAAAGCTCCACCGAAAGGTGCGCGCCCATGAGCGATTCTGAGATTTGCTCTCGCTCGTCTGGGTGGGTGATGGTGATTAATTTCCCAAATCAACCGACCGTTCCAGGCAGTTCCCTTCAATCTTTGCTCCACAACACAAAACACGCAACAAAAACCACGAGCTTTGGGAAGGGAAGAAAATTGGACCACGCCAATGTCTCGGTGCGGTTCCGCAGTATGGTAACCCGGTAATTACGAAGCCCTCCACCATTCGAACGCCAACCTGGGCGCAGCTTGGGCGTATGTGGACGCTGTTTCACTTGTGTACACCGGCTCCCATTGTGCTCTTCTTGTTCGCTTGCACCCGTGAAGTTGCGGTCCCGCGGCTCCATTTGTCTTCCGAGCGGAGATCGATCGAGGTCAAAAAATCGGCCATAGAATCAGTGCCGAAGCATGACTCGGCCGATGGTTGGTTGGACCATTAGCTGCACAAAAGCAAAACAAAAAAAACCTGTTGTGTGTGATGTGTGATTCGCTACGGCACACAACATTCCATCGGCTAGGTGGTGCGTTAGATAATAGTAACAAGCAGCAAGCTCATTAGAAATCAATTACCAATTCTCAACAGTTCACACTTTACGTTACTGGCCTGATTGTGAGTAATTGTTGGAAAACACTGAGGAAGATCCTCAAAATATCCGGCTTGTCCTAATGTTTTATCGATCAGAAAAGTCCCGCACTAAACGATGCTAGAGCTTACTACTTGCTTTATACTAAAATCGCATCATCATCGCACTAAAAATACCGCCATTGTCTTGTTAGAAAACCAATCAACAGTAAAAAATATAGCTATATTCTCAAGTTACCTGAGCGCAAAAACATGGCATAATAAAAACACGAGGGTCACCCAAACGCCACTTCAGCCGAATAGTCGAATAAAGTTTATCGTCTTCATTCTTTAACTGCAATAAAATATTTCGCCTAAGAGAAATAAAAGCTTCATCAAAGTTTTGATCCCGGCCCCAAGTCCACGTTCGTGACATTAAAAGCAAGAAACCTTCTCGTCTCGCTTTTAAAGGAACTTCTAACGAAACCACAAAATGCAATCAAACCAGATTTCGGACCAACGGACAGAACGGAAAGGAAAGATCTTCCCAGTTTGGCAAAGAAGTGCATCTTTTATAACCCAACGTAATCCTGGTCCCTTCCGCATGTTCCATTCCTTCCGGGTCCTGTGCGTCCTGCGGTTAGCGTCGCGCGTTTGAACCAGCGAACCCTTCTGGCAATGAGCCCGCCAGCACTGTAGACATAATTTTCAAAACTACCTTCCCAACCGCTTGAATGCTTAGGACAGTTTTTGCCCAACGCTTGTGTGGTTTTTGAGGATGATTTTTTGTTGCTGTTCATCACCTCAATGTCCGACTGCCCTTGAGACAGGTTTCGCCCTAAACGGATTGATCCTAGATGATTATACATCGAAAATCATCACGAATCCGAGGATCGCCCAAAATCTCATCATAAACGATCGAACGGCCGGTTCGCACGTTCGTAAATCATTGCAGTTTCGTGATTGGCAACCAGAGGAAGAAAAATACCGCCCGATCGCCATTTTACGACACACATACACGAAATTCTACATCTCTGTCATAATTGGACGAAAACTTCATTCGTAAAGTTGCCGCTTCCCAAACCAGCCAGCTTCCCAGAAAGCCTGCTTAAGTCGCACATTTTACAGCTCAGCACTGTCTATCTCGCTGTTTGGAAGCAAATACCGCTTAACCTTGACACTTCTGGGTTGCTCAAAAGATGGCGACATGATGTGTGCGAAGTACCAATCACACACACAGTATGCAAAAAAGCACTAGTGCTGCAATAAAATAGAAGCTTTGCACAAACAAAAAGGCCACCATTCAGTTAGCTTCATTATGTGGCACAGTGTGTGTGTGTTTTTGTGCACGTTCGAACGAATTTCGTGGTCAATCGATGCACTTAGACGGATGCAATCCCAAACCATTAGTGAACGTTTGGCTGGTGGTAGCTGCAAAATGAAGCACACAGTAAACAACTAAAAACGTGAAAACTTCCCCATGCTTCTTTATGTGTCTCAAAGAAACGGTTCTTCGTAGGCAAACCACAATCTTCTCTCTCTCTCTCTCTCTCTCTCTCTCTCTCTCTCTCTTTCTCTCTCTCTCTGCAGTTTTTTGGTTTTTTTAACGGCAACGGAACAAGAGCAACAAAAAACCTGGAAAAGATTTGATATAAAATATAGCCTGCCATGCGGCTCGTATCGCTTAATTATGCTAATTACCAGCCGCGAAAGATGTCGGCTGATATTGGCCCGTTCGGCACGGCGGCGTATCGAATGGTGTGCAAATGAGGCTTGGGTGGATGTTTCTTTTTTTTTGCACCCGAATGAAGCACTCCTTTTCATGGAGAAGGCCAAAAAAAAAGTCACAGTCTGCAGCCTGGAGATGGCTTAAACGATTCGATTATTTATTTCTTTTTTTTTTGGAAGCGATTGCTATTAGGAGCCCGGGCTCCAGATTGGCAGATGGCAGATTAATGGAGCTTCTCGCACTCGCTTGACCAATCGTGAGTGACGCAAGCTGATCAATAGGCTCCATCGATCGGTCCATCGATGACCCTTTCATTTCTTTGTCGCTTCCAGCTAGATCTGATGCTATCTGATGGTATCGTTTTTTGTTTCTTCGGGGTCAAAATGGTTTAGTGCGTTACGATTGACACAAAAATTCCACCCATGGGACATTCTGGACGTTGGGTGAATCCCCATTCACTCACTCAGCTGTAAAACATTACGATTACGAATGCTGTATTTGTCTAGCCTTCTCGAACGGTCTTCTGTCCACCAAACAAGCCCCAAACCCAGGCTAAAGACCTCCTCGTAGCTCAGGTACCACCGAAGTACCTCGCGGCGCACAATATTTGAACTTGGCGGTCTGGACGCTTTAATCTTCAACCCGGACCCCCGGGTGCTTCGGTGTTCCGTTTGTCATCGTCAAAGTAAACACGGTGCGGTCGCGGAGCATGAGTCTCTTGAAAACCGCGCCACCTATCCAGCCAAGTGCCATTCGTCGGTGGCCTTCTCGTCGAGTGTATTAAATAATTCCCATCCTGACACAGATAGATAGAGACGCACCGTCCGTGTTGACGTGTTTACGCTAACAAGAGATTTCGTTTAACAGAGCTAAGAAACAATGCCAGTACCTGACCACATACCGAAACATCCTCTCGAGATGCTCCATTGCAAGTGCATTCGAACTGGGGGTGCATCGTTTTGCACGGGGGAAAGCGCAAGATTAAGACTTGACAAGTGTTTAACGCGAGCTAATATTGACCAATCGACTTACCGATGATCGGCCACGAAACACTGCTGCTAGAAGAAGGATGTGAATATGTGTGTACATGAAAAAGTCAATTAATATTCAATTCCCAAACCATTATTTCTTACTCATTGTTCCGTCACGTCTGCGTTGCGGTTTTGTATATCCTGTTTCACCAAACACAGCAAGTCGCTAGTGTCGGAGAAATCGTTTGTGTTGATGAGAACTGTTTGCGGATGATTTCAATTGCAAACACACAAATCAATAAACGCACGGAGCAGAAACAAAAAAAAAAACAGCAAAAAGCTGGACAGTTTCTTCTGCCTGTGTTTATTCTTTTGTGTTCGTTTCCAAAGACACGAAAAGCTACTCACTTACCACCCAGGGATGGGAGCCCGGATCCAAAGTGCCGCATAAGGCACAAACCCACCTCCCCCAGGCCATGAATGACGCACAGACACACATACACACACGCCGTTCAAAAAACGACCATCTTTTATGACCGAACCGTTAGCAACCAAGTTTCCGATGAGGCTTTTGTAAAAAAAAAAAACACGAGTGCTTCACACTTCTGTGTACACGCAAAAATCATCATCCTACCCGGGCAGCTATTGCAACAGTGTCAGTTTTACTGAGCCTGGGGAAGCATTTATTTTTATATCCTACATTTTTTTGCTCATCTGCAAAAACTCGATTTACGGGGTGAACATAAAATATAATCCTTTCGTTCGGGATTTTTTTTCTTTTCATTCCGTTTCGCGAGCAAAATCGGAAGTGGAAAATTGTGGCCTAAGCCGCTCACGCTCACGATCCGATAGGATTTTGTTTTATTTCACTTTTTTTCCATTCCCATCGGTATGTCGGGAGTGTAAAAGCGACTGTAAGTGCCAACACTTTCACAGTAATTTTATGTTCGAAAATTTATCCTCTTTTTTTGGTGCTGAACAGCCGTCCATACCGTCCGAACGTTGCGAGACGGCTTTTAATCAGCTTATAGGGCTGGATCGATCGCCGTGTTCGATGATAGGCAGGAAGGCACCAGTTTCGGTGGAATTTTGATAAATTTCAATCACCCCAACAATGTTTGATGGTGTACGGCTTTACAG
>STHB01019830.1:0-12089 GCA_018908115.1 Anopheles rivulorum
ATGCAAAGCGCAGCACACATCAAAGTAGACTTGACCGACGGTGACGTCATTGTCTGCACATCCTTCAAAGGTTACTTTTTACTTGTGTTCCACGTCATTTTACACAAAAAAAGCTTGCCGATTTGCGTTATGGAAACGTCCTGTCTTTGCCGATTCCAAGTAATCTTGCATGCATGCATCTCACGTGGCGCCGTAAATTGAAACCATTTAATTGAGGCGCAAGTTTAATTTCAACCCCCACGTTCATGCCGTTGCGGCACGGCACCGGGAAAATGGCTCTGTATGGATAATGTATGTGTGTGTGTGTGTGTGTTGTGTTTTTTGGTCTTTGTTGTTCTTTGGACGTAAAAGTAAATTGCAACTCAAATTGCCATTACCAATGGCTTTGTGACGGGGTGGGTGTAAAGCTCGCGTCAGGAAGGCTCAGACTTTGATCTGTCGGTGGAGCTTTGCAGTACATGTGCATTGCGGTATTGGTGTTGGTTGTGTAACTGGGAGACAGAGAGTAGATATATTAAAGTAGGGAAATTAATAATATAAATGACATTTTATAATACCTTTACTTTGGACTATCCATTATAGAAATTTCATTTACGTAAATCGTATCATTTCTAACATCTTTAAGATAGTTTTAGCAATAATCCCTTGGAGAAATTGATTCTGAAATAGAAAATCGATTGAAAATTCCATTCAAAACTTTCGTTTCGTGTGGCCATTTCCTATTGCTTCAAACATTGCTTGAACAACGCTTGATCGGTAATAATCAATGACAAAACAGCAAACGATCACAACTGGCCCCCCGGGGGAAAACTTGCTTCAAATCGATTAACTACAAGCACAAAACTTCCGAATGTGCAAACAGACCAAAGTTGCGCCCAATTCTAATTACGTCGAATTGTTGTTCAACCAAAACAAACAAGTGGAATGATGACGTCGTAAACATTTAACCAAAGCAGCAACGCCAAGCATGAGCGTGGCGGAAAACTTTCCCAACAGCCTTGGTATAAACGCCCACGAGTGTGGAACCTTTTTCTTTTTTTTTTTTTGGGCCGGTTTGGTTGGTAGGTGTTAGCTCTTGCGTCAGAATTTTGGGGCTACACGTGTCGCCGGGCACGTGTCGTCGGGAAAGGAGATGTTGCTTCGCATTAGATGTTGCTGATGCTGCCGATGGGCCAAAAAGCGGCAGTGATGAAGCGTTACCACTCATAATACTAAACCGGGAAGAGAAACCCACTGTAAGTAGCCACCCATTAGTTTGCATACTTTATGGGATGGAATTATCCAGCTGGGGAATGGGATGGTTCAAAGCAAAGCAAGATTAACCGTTTCTAGGGAACATTGCTTGGAAGCGAGCCGAACGGCCATCATCATCTTGATGGCTGTCTTGTCGGGTGTTGAGTGAGCGAGATACATCGTTCTGGCGATGCCCAAAACCTCGGGTACAGGTTTCCGCAAACCATCCGGGGAATTAAAGGCGTTGAACTTCGTTCCATTATGCGGCAACGTTGGTTTCGTGATGGCGTTCCCTGCAGTAAATGAACGACTCACGCGCTCGCCAGTGAAGCATCTCGGTACATATCGATCTGCGTAGCGTGCGAAGTTGTTTATTGTTTGATTTATGACCTTGCCGATAGACGAGTTATCTAGCGGCAGGAGTACACAATAGGCACAGGGAGTTTAAATACTGACCAACGCCAACACGTTCAACTTTGGATGCTAACCCCGAGGGGGATGATGAAATAATTTTACTAAATTTATGAGAGTTACTTTACAACAAAGGCGAAACTTTCGTCTCTACCAGCAACGGATGTTCTCAGTTTGAACTTGGCAAGTACGCTCTTGAACTGGAGACTTGCAGGAAACAGAGGACGAGCGTCAAGATTCTGGCAAACTTTAGGCAATGCTTAAGATAACATCATTACACAAGAAGCGCTGATAAGATATCGGGTATCCTGCAGCAATTTCGTAAATTTTCCCTGTACACACGCCACTACCTAAAAGCTGCCCGTACTGTTTTGCATCACAAAACTCGACCTTACATCGCTGGCTGGAAGGTGAAATTTGGGGCAAGCTTGGTTTTACTTTTCGCCCTCGGGGTAGCGCCCCGAAAGTGCCAATATTTGGTTCCGCCAGAGTGTCAGCCTAGAAGCAGTAGTCCTCCAGCGTGCCTGAGAAGGTAAAGGTCAGCTGCAAGTTGATACGTTACGCTTCGACCCGAAAATTGGAACAATGTCTGGGAAATGGATGGGTCGTGTTTGGCTCCGTTTTGTCCCGTGGCAAACTGACTGTGGTATAGTGTAAAGTTTACGCGTCCAGCCCGTTCAGCAACGGGCAGATCCAGCCGTCCGGCACGGAATGCGCACTTGATTTATCTTCAACTTTCGCTCCAAATTGCCTCCTAATGAGCAGTCACTGTGTCCTGTGAAGTTGGTGGCAATGGAATACCCAAATACTGCCCATGTCTGGCATGAAGAGACCAATGCTAGACCATAACGGAAGGACTTGCGTTACTGCTCGTGAGAGGGTAATCCATAAATTAGTATTCTATCATCCCTTTTTTGTTGCCGGGCAGGGATGGAATGGGACGAAAGCTGAATCGCTTTCCAGCGGCTACAAAGGCCTCTCCCAGCTTTTCCATTTCAGTGTGCTACATTGGTCCCGAATTCCTGCACCGATGGAAACCGTCGATGAGGGTGAGCGTTCCACGGCACGGCCATGGTTGCCCACCCGTAAATCTGAATGAGCATGAATTGGAAGATAAATGGGGCAACGGATTCGGCAACAACCCGATACCGTGGCAAAGTTATGAGCCATTCGTTTGGCCGTTTGGCCACCAAAACTTCGCTACGGGAGCATCCACACTTTTAGGCACCTTTAAAGGCACCGGGGGAATACCTGTGTGAAAGTGTATGCTAAACAGAGAGAGAGAGAGTGAGAGAGAGAGAGAGAAAGAGAGAAAGGTTCAATTGTATTTACTTGTCGTTGCAGCATGTAGCTGAACTCGGACACGGTGTTCTTCTTGGCGGTCGGTTCCATTGTAGAAGAGGCGGTTTGCTTTTTTTTTGTTGCCAAAAGCAAATCCGATCCCAATAAGCGACCGGAACGATTCGGAACGGAACCGCAGCACGCTCAGTGATGAGTGGTTTTTTTTTGTTGTGTGTGCTCAAAAAGGATCCGGATGCGATGATGCACAGCACACGCTGGTAGCGCACTTAATTATGATACGTTTATAGCGTCGGGTTTGGGTTTCTACTCACGCACTATCACGTATCCGCGGGAACGACGGGCACATTTACGGAGGGAGTTGGGTCACACACTCACACACACACGGAAACACACTTGGCCACCCGGTGGACTACTGGTGACCTGGTCTAACGAAAACACCGTCGGTCAGATGCTTTTAATGGGAATGGGAAAGGCTTATCAACGCTTGTCACAGATGCTGCCCACGCAAACGAACGGCTACGAACAGGGGTTCCCAAGGGTCACATCAGGGTCGCCAATCGAGTCGATCCCGATTGTGCTAAAGCCAACCGAGCATAGCTAGACCCAACTGGGCGACGTGTACACGGACAACCTAAACGTCGCAGCCAACGCGCACCTGAACTGTTGTGCTGTAATTTGTGTGCGGAATGTATTTACATTATCTCTTTTTTGCCTCTTTTTTTGTTGTTTTGGATCTTGCACGCACTTAGTAAATAGTAATCGTATCAACAAGCTTGTAACGTGTACGCCTGCCACTGTCACGCACACGAACACACACACACTGGACGCTGAAAAAAGGGAAGTCTCAAATGAAACGGCGTGGGTACGAATCTGGATAGGTCAGGAAACCGTTTCGGTTTGGACACCGAAACGAACCAGAATCGTGCAGGACGAACCGAACGTACTCGAGAGCACACGTCCGCACGCGACGAGGCTTCACTGCAGTCTATCTGTTGGCGTGTACACATCGGCGGCCAACGGCAACCGTGAGACTATAGCGTTCTGCCATGGCGACGAGCGCGCGTCATCCGCTGGTACACTCATCCTACGCCACACGAACCACACAGTAGCTTGCTGTGTTTTGTTCCAGAGATCGAGCAGAGCGAGTTGAGCGCCGGACTCTGCATACTCTCCGGCTCGGTGCACACGGATGATTGTTGTCATGCTGCACGTTTGCTGTCTGTATGCTTCCATCGTTGGTGTTGCTCTTTCATCGGACGCTGTTGAGCTTGGGTCGTGCAACAGGAATCAGGACATAACAGCTTCTGTTTACAGACGACCGGATGATGGTACTGGCTGGAAAGAGAGAGAGAGTGAGAGAGAGAGAGAGCAATTGTGCGTGCGCAACAGTGTGCGGGCAGCGGAAGGCGTTTGATCTTGACATTCAAACTACATAGCAAACACATTGCAGTCAAGGGTGTCGAAGCTTGCTTTGGGTTTTTGTGGTGTTAAAAGAGAGCAACGATTTTAAATTATACAATTACATTGGAATGCTGGTTATCGGGGAACAAGTGCCGATGACAGTTTCGCATGCAGTTTGACAGATTAACTGAGTGTATAAAATAAATTACTTCTATTATCCGTGTTATCCGCTTATCCGGTAATCGGCCGACCACTGTTTTAAACAAATTGATGTATAACATAAAATTTATGAATTTATAATTTTATATTTAAATTACTTTACCAGTCAATTAAAAATGCGCCCAAAGATGTTATAATTAATTTTGGTATTTTGAGGAACAAAATAATAAATTTTTAAAACAAATATTCAACGAACGGACGCGGTAATCGTCATAGCTAATGAAATTATAATAAAAAAACAGCAACGTTTAATTAATGTTTCATTCGCATAAATAATGTTCTTTGGGTTCAAGCAACAGCAAAAGCTTTCACAAGCACAGCGTCTGTGAGCTTTTTTGAGCTTTTCTGAGCTTACAGTCGTGAGCTTTGTTTGAGCTTATAATTGGTTTCCAAGAAAAGCTTCACAAACATACACCACATGTCAATGACCCGATTTATTTATTTTCGTAATATGTTTAATACTTTTCAGTGGAAACATTGATATAAGCTTAAATGTGAAACATTATATATTTTTATATTTTTCTGTAAGATTATCAATACACAACCGACACACGTTTCTTTTTGGCAGTTTTTATTTCCAAACAAGAAACAAAAAATGGAAAAACCCGACAACGATCATGATTCAATGTCACGAAATTAACCTAATTGTTCTTCATGACCGCTAGCCGGAAAGCATATCATGCCACGATTGGCCGTGCAGTGTGCATTAAAGTGAAATTTCAACATGAAGCGCACATACGGTACAGCCTTCGCCGTTTCATAATGCAGATAATTACACGACAAAACCCGGGCAGCATCCACATACATTGGGGTCTGTCTGCTTGAAGCGATCGAACTATTGGCCATTGGGGATCGCTGGCAATTAGTCGACCAGATGATGGTCATGGTCAAATCTGGCACCTAAGACATGTTGCTGCTGCTGCTTCTTGCGTGGAAAAGCAACACTGCGCCGTGCCGGTAAAGTGGTCGTATGTTTGTTTTGACCAGTACAAAGTTCAGTTCCTTCGCTTCAGAACCTTGCTATTTGCACGTGGTGGAAGAAGAACGACCGAAAGTCCGCATGTTTTTGCTTGTGCGTATTTTTGTGTGTATGAAGCTATTGACGGAACTTCAAGATGTCTAGGCACTAACAACATCTGCCCACAAGGTTCGGTACATACCCGCGCATCAGCGTAACACTTCAATTTGCTGCGAAAACACCTACCAGCCGTATATTCTTCGGAACCTACCTGTTCACTGGAACACTCCCCAACAACTTTGTACCGTCGTCGCAAAAACGTACCGCGAGTTTTTCGGTTCTCCAGCATGTTTGACGAATTGTGTGCCGTTTATCGGCTAAGACAGACAGTGTGCGGTGATTGTAATTGTTCACACACATCGCGATAATTCATTGTCATCGACGGATCTTGCCAACGGAGCAGACGTCATTGTGGTTTGTTCTACCACCGATTGTGCGCTTCAAATAGACCCGAAAAAAAATAGAAACTCCACATCGTCTGCTTTTGCCCACTTCGAAGCATTAACGATAAGTTTCGTTCCACCGTACCATACCCAGAAGTGGAGACGATTTGACACGCGCTATTCAGACGTTCAATTGCGTACTGCTGATGAAGCGAAACCCCCAGCGACTGTGCATTGGATGATGCTTACCATCCGGCTTATTGCTTTTTGTTTTGTTTCTTCCCAAGACCATGGTAACAATTGCGCTCGAAGTACAAATTGTCTGTAAGCGAGCAAATTGATCGGTTGGTAAATAATAATCTTCATCTGGCGCGTCATCAGACGGTCGCAAATACGCAAAACCGAGCAAGGGATCGAGCTTTTTTTATGGTGTCCAGTAACATTCAAGCATACAAGCTGGGATGTGGTTGTGGTTCAGAGTTAAGAAAAAACGCATTAAAATATTTTTTCCTGGCAACAATTTCATTTCAATCAAGTGAAAATAAAGCTCTAATAAGGTGTGCACCTTCTTCAAACACAGCTGCACGTGTTATAATTCGCAAAACGCCTGTAAACCGGGGTCAGTTGACGGTGTGATTTAGGCGAGAATTCCAATTGTAAGCCACAGATTTCAGGTAAACAGGAAGCATAACAATAACTATCCATTACAACGGTGCTTGGCCCCACGGAACGCAACTGTTTACGGTTACAGCTACTGCTACTGCTACTATCAGGTCCGGTTCGGAACCGTGTCCTTGTCCACTCGTGTCAGATCCGCCGTTGTAGGCGTGCGTGTCCGATCACAACAAACAGTCGACACCGGTGCTCTCCGGAGGCCCGGGGGTGATAGATTAACGGCGTTTGTTTGCTAATTAGTGATTAATTGCCTATGATCCTTACCTGTGCCGTGGGACAGTAGCTGCAGCAGTAGTAGTAGTACTAGTAGTAGTAGTAGACACTTATCGTACTATCCGCCTACAGACTGATTGATGGGAGGATCATGTTTCAGGGTTGCAGCAGACAGCAAGCTACGGCTCTAAACAGGGCAGACACACTTCCTGCTGTCATGAGGTAAAGTTTGGCTCAAACCTCGCTGCGTGATAAGAGCCAAGCACGAACGGCCGGATAGCGTTCGTCCGAGGACTCATGACTTAAAGGTCCCGCGCAAAGGTCTGCTAAGCTCAATTAGTTGGTGCTAAGAGGTGTTCTAATTGTTTCACACTGCAACTGCGGTAAGATGCACTCGCGTACGGTGCAATGCATACTACTGCAATGGGGCACCAGTATAGCAGCAATAATCGAACGTTGTTGAATGATTCATTTCGCAGGCAATGCATCTCATTCCGAAGCGAATGTCCGACGGGACTGTACGTTCTGGATGACATGCTGTTTTGCTTTTTCTTTCCATTCAACGCACCGTGTGAAATTGCTTCAGGGTAGTTAATCACATCACACTACCAGGCTTAAGAGTTGTATTTAATCGCATTTAAACACCCACAAAGCGGCAATGCGGTGATCCCAGGGGTTTTGTGTGTCTGGAACTTGTGATGCCATGCCATTCCTTACCGATTATGTGACGGCAAACAATACGATTAAACCGCATACGATTAAAGTAAGGCTGAGACTGGGGAACTGCAGCTGCCTGCATTTGCTTTCTACACGTGGAGAGGAAATTTTGCACCGGGTAAGCGTAAAATCCGAGCTCATTCTTGTGCCATTCGGCGGCAGAATTGAAAGTGGAATTGTTTGGGACGTGCCTGGAAATGATGAGAATTGCGACCGTTCTGCAAAGAGGGAAACCCCCACCAATCGTCATTCACGTACGTGTGAATTGAAATAGGAGAACGAACATGATGCACATGATGTGTGTAATCATGCGTGCTGTAAATAAAACATCTGCGGTGAAGTAAAAAAAAAAATCCCGGATTTAGTCATTTCCCTGAATGTGTCAGTCACTAAATTTATATTTCAGAATAATGTATAGAAAAATAAGTTTTCCCCTTTGGGCTAGGATACAATTAGCAGATGTATAATAAATTGTAGAAGGAAAATCCACAACACCTTACATTGTGTTACACAGGTGCACCGCGACAAAAATGACATTTGAAAACAGTGACCGTATTTGTTCCGCACGCTACATGGCTACAACCCTACCCGTGTGGCGTTCGATCTCTTCCTGCATTTTTTTTTCCTCCTGCCAAAGTAATTGAAACACATGTGTACTTACGGTGTCGGGGGCGCAACGTGTCGCGAATTCGCGGCCCAGTCCAACCCCGTTCATTTACGTCATTTGCCGTATGGTGGCTGGCGCATAGGAGCAGGATCAACACGTTGCCCGATCGCTGACCGATGGATACTGACGTAGATATTGGTCAGCAATTTTCTGCCCGCTCGCACGGTTTGAAAGCATTTCCTAATGGGCACTTGCCGGTGCCGGCATTGGATGGATTGGTTTGCTGAAGTGTGTATGCCGCTACTACCAGCGAGTGTCAACAGTAGCTTCAGTCCCCTATCGTGCTCGTGTCTTTCCCGTTTGGGATGATGGAAGCGTTTTCAATCGTAAAGAAAAGGTAACAACCTTTACTCGGTGTACGGACCCGAACGAAGTTTCTTCCGGGGCATAGGACGGCTTTCAAGTGTAAGCAACAAAAAAGCACAATCACCATGGCGCTTTATTAAGTGTCCGACGGAAGTTTTGAAGTGAGTCCTGTAAACGTTCTTACCCATCCCAATAAAGCACGGCCGGTGCATATCCCGTCAAACGTCAAACCACACCACGATCGTACACGATCGACGTAATTGTGTGTGGAGCGATTGTTTTGCTACGCACATCCCTCCATTCTAGCAGCTCCGGTATGCAAACAGCGCTACTCATACAAAGGCGCGCGCGCTCGCTCGCTCGCTTATATGTGTGCTAAACCTTACGCCTTACGTACACGGTCACTGGCGCGGGTAAGGTTGTGTGGCGGTGACACACCGGAGCTGATGGTGAAAAATGAAATTACCGCTCAGCTGGGGCCAGTACAGTGAATCAGCTTGAGCCGTGCGGACGCAAACTTTTCCCGTGATCCTCGCCTGCTAAAAAACCGGAACGCGTGCAGCAGATACCTCTTGTACGGATTGTGTGTTAAGTCATCGATCGGCCACTGTAAACGGTAATAGTCTTCCGCACGCGGTGGGGCTTGTACTTGAACGCGCAGTACACGCTGTAATTCGTGACTGTTATCGTGCGTTGTCGGTGCGGTTTCGATTCAAACAGGTAGAGAGAAATAGCTTCTGCATGTGCGTTGAATAATTAAGTGAAGCGATATTAGTGTTTGCGAGAAAATGGAGACAAATTTAATTTGTTTGTACTTAAAGGCGGTACATTCGAAAATTATTTAATTTTATTATGAAAAATCAAACACACCACACCAAGTGATATAATCGTTACATCGTTAGGAAGAGATGCGGCGAAAGCATAAGAAAAACATACATGGAGATCTGAAAGCTCATTGATAGTGAGATGTTTGTTCGATGATATAATAGTCCCTTACGCTGTAAGTGCACTCTGTGTGCCTTATTGAATGATGTTGACATTGAGCGTGGAACACTTTAAGTCAACAATTTGTTTCACACAGTTTTGCTGCAAATTGATTTAATATATTTTATAAATCATGCACACCCTTTAGCTGTTAATAATCAATAGTGTCTTTTGATGTTCGTCCGCAGCAAATCCGCTAGTAAATGATCGCATTGTGAGCGTTACCCACGTGTAAAGGTCCACGCCGAAGAAAAGCGAAAGCGTCGTCAACAACTTCTGGCGCATTTGCTTTTAATTGTCGAAGCTGGTGTGCATTTCGAATAAGGCGAAAAGCGTACTCTCGGTGCCCGGGACGCCCGTGTGGCTATAATTAGACAAGGCACGGTTCAACATTGTTTGCGCGTGTGTGTGTGCGTTTTTTTTGGTGTTTGCCAATGGACGTGAGCTTAGGGTGAAAAGGGCGGTTACTTTGTAGTGCAGCTAAATAGGAATTGAAAGCGAATTTGAAATGACATTAACATGTTGGGCCAGTCGGTCGACCTTTTGGAACGAGCATGGTGATCAGTGTTTGCCCGGCTGATAATTATTTTGTATTTATTTGTTATCTTTCTCATTGTTTCTAGTGCAGTGTTCTAGTACGCTTGCGCAACAGGACATATTGCAAGTGCCAGGATGGATCTCCGAGCAAATGAAGAGACGGGCCACAACAACGAGCTAACGATGACGGAGGAACGTAAGATAACGTCCACACCGGTGATGGAATTCTATCGCGACAAGTGTGTCCTGATCACTGGAGGTACCGGCTTTATCGGACGACTATTGATCGAGAAGCTGCTTAGGTAAGCAAAACGTTCTGTATCACTGTAAACCATGGCTCGCATGGCTTCCCTTTGGCAAATGTGCACCATTTCTCTCCCGCACAAAGAGTATGTGTGGTCGATTAATTATTCACCTGCAATCGTTCGCACACAGTGCAAACGCGTTTGACAAAACGGGAAAGCCGATTTGCAATCGAAACGATCGAGCGCTGCCGTTGACGCTTTCGAGAGGGTGCGCCTTTGGGTGGCAAGGGTGTGCAAGGTTTGTCGCCTAATGGGCGGCTAGTGGGTTGATGCCAGTGGTTTGAAGCAGAGCAGACGTAATGCAATATCTACCAACCAGTAGCTACGGCTACCGAGGTATGCAAGGTGTTTGGATGGTGATCGACGTCATCGGTTGTTGTTTACTGCTCGGCACTCGCGTTGCTTTCGCAGAAAAACGAATGTTCATGTCGATGAAGGGGCAATCGCAAAGAAAGTGAAGGTGAGGGAAGGTAGTGCACCATGAGAGTTGTAATGCATTTCTGATGGTAAAGTTTTGTTGGAAAAGTACCACACAATGTAATATGTAATGTTCGTTGTTCTTAGAGTTGCTGCTAATCTGCTACCTGGTAATCTGCCACCTATCGACAATGCGTTAAGTTTAACCAATTTGTAAACAATCCCTCTCTACATCTTGCGCTGAGGCTCGGATGTAATAAGATAATGTTAAATGGAAATGTAAATAGAGTTGCTGATTCTACTGCCGGGTAGTGTCGTGTGGGTAGAACCGTATCGCGATGTGATCCCACGATCGGAAGATCCCCATGGCAACTTGAAGCTGTGCTGATTTGTGGTAGTAAAATGCGGTAGTAAAGTATTGGGTGAATAGTGAGAATAAAGTTTGACGATTAGAAATTTGTTATTTCAATATTATCTTCTAACAATCAAAACGAAACATTGGAGATGGAGTCATTCTTGGATACATTATGAGGGTAGTTTGTTCGCCGTTATTGGAGAGTCATTTGGAACAGATTTGATGATAGGCTTCTTTCTTTTTTAATCATACTTGTGTTCTACACCACTAGGGTCATTGAATGTCTTGAAGTTCGCAGAAAAAGAAACATCAAGCATAGGTAACATCTGACCATTTGATCTTGAGATAACCTTGGTTGCCCAATTTTTTATGTCGCAATTCGAATGGAAGATCTTGGCAAACCGTGTATACGGTAGTGAGTTGGAGTACATGTACAGCTAGTAGGAAGTGACGGAAACAATCGCAATTGAACGTTCCCTCGCAAACCTGTTCAATAGCATGTGACATGATCTCAGTGACACTTTAGCACAATGTGTTGCAAATGTTGGGCTATGATTGGTCTGTAAACTGGCAAAGAGTAGCTTTGTCTCTCATCTTCTTTTAAAATAACTGACCTTGTCAGGGTTCATCCGCAACTAAAGATGCACCAATGCGGATTGTGCTTCTGATCAACAGATGATTGTCGGTTAATAAATATTAAGCTTTAAATGTTCATTCGTTGACATCCGTGGAATGTCATACTAACTGGACATTCGTGTTGGAAAAGGTTTTTGTGAGTTTTAAAGCAATACGTGCGTTCGGAGCTGTGGGCAAGCAGACTTAACAGGATAAATATTTCTGCATTCAAGTGTATATGACACAGCTTAGCTATCATGCTGTGCACAGACCATATCGCCGATTAGGATAGAATGCCAATTAGCTCAGGTGTAAACAGGTTTTACTAGAC
>STHB01019839.1:0-12088 GCA_018908115.1 Anopheles rivulorum
CAAATTCGGACAAATCGCTTCCGGTGTGTGCGACGAACGATCGAGCAGCGCACAACCCCGTAGCACGTTCGCCGTGACAGCATTGCCAAAATGAGCGCTACCGTAAAGGGATGGCAAATCATCATCAAGCCAACAGCATCCGGGAAATGTCGCTTGCGGCACCGTTGTGTCTTATCCCTTCCACAACGGCGAGTAGCACGCAGGAAGCCGAAGGTGAGCCGAAAAAAGGTCCTTTGCTCGAATTCGAACTTCGAAACACTCTCCGAGCACTCACTGCGCTGGTGCCTCGAATAGATCGTGGCATAATTTGTTAATACCATTAAGCAGCTATTTCCAGCTTTCCGATACGCGGGTGTGCAGTATTTTTTAGCAAATTTACTAAACAATCTTTGTATAGTAATAATAATACAGAGCACTGGTTGAACGTGATCCATCGCACCATAAGGACACAGCGGGCACATTCGTATGAAATTGCGACGAATTTTGGCTGCTGGATGGAAATGATATTAATGCCCAAGCGCAAAACATGGCATGATCCAGTGCGTCGGTATTGTGAGCCACGTACGTACACCCGGCTTCGTATTGTATTGGTGAGAGCCGGCAACACTTATGCAAATGAGGTAGCGCTGTATACAGCGCTTCGTTTGCACCTTTCTCGCGCAATACCTTTTCCCTTGTTGCTATCTCGCTTCGCGAGCGAGGCGAAAACTTCCCCGTGTTGCTTTTTCTTTTATTGCCACCTCGATTCCAAAGGGGTAGTGAGTGATTGCACAGGTTAATTTAGGGGTGGTTTCGAGTTTAGAGCTAACTTCCCCTTTAACTGTGGCCACCAAGCGGATGCTAGTGGAACTGTTTGCATGTTCGCCTCGTAAAGTGCTGCCAGCTTGATGCTGCGGCGAGAACCGGTACTAAGTGTGCGTTGAGCGATTGCACAGTGGGAAATATTCATCTGTGGTGGATAAAAAGGCTCACGACGGTTGGAAATAAAAAGAGCGTGAATTAATATCGTTTGGTTATTAACTTTTTAAAAATTTGATCTCATAACATTTAGGTTTTTAGCCTCTTAGTATCGAGGAAATAGTATTAAAAATAGAATCAATGATATTGCTATAGCTCTTACATTGATTTTGATGTTGTTTTTGAAATTTTAATCCGTAAATTTGCAAGATCGACTGATTGCTCAGCTAACCAAAATACAGTAAAGAATTTTATTTCATTTCCAAACAAAACCTTGCAATTTCTTCTTTTTGTTAATCTAAAATGCACCTGTCATTGCATTTTTTTTATTCACCAGCAATCGTTTCATTAAGAAAGAATGAAGACAAATCATAACTCTTCCCGGCCGCGCCTATTGTACGCGAGTCAGACGCATATAAAAGCGTACCGTAGCCAGCTTTCAGTACGAAATGGAATGTTTAACCGACCTGCTGAACAATTCATCGAACAAATTGCGAAAATTATGTGGCAAAGAAAATGAAAATGACGAACGGGAAAAGAGAGAAAAAAAAGACGGACACATCGTTCTTCAATTCGATATCGATTTGTGGCACCGTTGTGAAGCATAAGTTTATCGCTTGAATGGTCGCGTTTGCGTACCGGTTCGCCGCGTGTTGGTTTTTTGGAAAGTCATTAAGGTCCAGAAACCATCAACAATACGATCGATTGCTGTTGTCCGTTGCGGTGGCTCCTTCTCTTCCCCGTTGGATGCTTTTGTGCAATAAATCAATAGCAAATAAGTTTATTATTATCATTCTTGGCCGTTTGCCTGTTGGCCATTCCCTTCGGTGGATCGGATGCGTTCGCGAGTCATCCGGGCAAGATAACCCCATCGTGGCTTGCGGTGGGCGATCCACACAAAAGCCACCCTGCGGTGCAACGATGCAACGATGCAACGGGTCGGGATGAGTTCGCATCAAAGCAGAAACCGTTCAGCCGATCATTTGTCTTGCATCGCTGCACACACACACACACACGCTGCAACACCTTTCAATTGGCTGTCAAACTGCGCTGGCGAACGATCGTTGATATGGGACGCACAGCCACACCAAACAAAACAAAAATAAAATCGAACGAAGTAGCACGCAACCGAGAAGCTCAAAAAAAACCCCGAACCGGCACTTGACGCGATTGGAGATTCGTTTTTTTTTTTATTTCGCGTTAGCGTATGCGCTTTTGCGCTTTTCCGCGAAAGCAATCAAACGTTGGGACGTGCGCGAGCTGTCGCAAAACCTGGATAGACGACGGTGACGAGGCTATCGAACTCCCGCGAACTCGCACTGTAAATCGTGGCCAACATATAACCTCTCCAAAAAAAGAAAAAAGAAACAGTTGATCACAACAACGGGCAGAAGAAGTAAAAGGAAAGAGGAAAAGAAGCAGGAAGCCACCGGGAAGAAACAGACATTCCAAAACCGAACGATCATACCGGGCAAGTGGCGATCGTGCCAAGTGCAAAGCAGCAAAGAAGAAAGAACCGTTTCAACAAAAACCTGGTGAAGGAGGTTGTGGTGGTAGGATAGGGAGGGAGAATGGGCGCGGGCTTAATATGCAAGTGACAGTGTCATCATTATATTTTATTACCCACACCATACATGGTGGCCGAGTGCACGAAAACGCTGCTGCTACCGTTGATGTTGACCCCCATCGCGATAGCCATCGGCCGGCCCGAGGCTTGCGGTACCCACTGTTGTACTACCCCCTCCCCTCCTCCTCTTTCCCCACTCTCCCCTTCTACCTCCTGTCCGCCCTGCAACAGGTGTCGGGTGTTTGGGGAACGAACACATCCACCAAACATATGCGTGCCGGCGAGCAATTTCGGAAAACCGATGTAATGAGATGTCGATCAAGTGTACGACCCAACGACAACAGCGCCCATTTTCGGGGGATGACACTCACCGTGCTATGCTTAAGACGCTGCCTAATTCGCATTAGCATGAAGTTGGGTTTGCTCCCTGCTGCCGAAATGCCGATAATTAAGATGATTGATGTCACCCATGGTTCGATCGCGATCGGGAACGAACAACGGCTTGTCCGAGCAAACGACAGCTACATTGTTGTCCCTTATCAAAGCGGTCCAAATTGCGATACATATTAAAAACAAATGGTTAAATATGCACCGCCCAGCTGATAGCATCAGTCGGTGCGAAGTGACCTGTTGCTGTCGTCCAGGGACACTGTTAATGAGCGATGTACAAACATTTAGTTTGGCTTGTGTCGATTACTTTAATTAACAGCACCACTGTTTTAGGTAATGTTTCTTTGAAGCGTTGTTTTCAATTAGTTTTATATTTAAATTGTAATGGAAACAAAAACACGCGTGCGTTCGCTAGATGTTTCGTACGCAGAAGTGTAAAGAAAAATCAAGATATAAAAGGGAAATGGGTAGAAAATATGTTAATCAATTTATTTTTTAATTTTTGTTTTTACTTCAATGTTATTAAAAATGTCAATCAATATTTTTAACAGAAATTGAATAGATATTCCATCATATTTCTAAAATTTATAGTTTTAAGCGTCAATATGATTGTAGTTTGAACTTAAAAAAATTAAAATAAACCACTTATACCTCAACGCTTGTAGAAATATCGATCGGCTTCAATTTAAAACAGCAATAAAAGAAGCAGCTTTTAATAGCATCTAAAATTTGGCATTCACTTACGTGCAGCTGCCGCTCACATTAAAACGTTTGCTTGAATGTCGTTTGATAGTTGAGTGAGCGCGCGCGCGGGACCTCACGAAGCGGCTGAATGTCGGCTAAAAGTCGTTTAGGATCACTTTCAATTTTCCGATGTCCACCTTCGCAAAGCACAGCACACGCACAGATGCACATACCAACCAGCACAAATGCACACGCCAGCATCGCCTTACATGGGCGCCATGCACGGCTTGATCGATTGGTTACCGGGGCACAGTGACATTTCGTCAGTCGAAATCCTTCTCGCAACACGCAAACTTCATCCCACACACGAAATCTCCTAATCGAATATTAAACGTTGGCACACAGTAAGGGGCCAAGAGGAACCAAGAACCTAGAACTTCCATCACGTACGCTCACAATTTAAAAATAAACAACTTTGCACAAAAATAACGAACCAAAATCCACACAAAGACACACTCGACGGCGATCCTTAGGCGATCGACATGTTTTGCAGCCTGGCCTGACATCCGATCGTCGGCGAACTGTCCCCATTGCCGTCCCATACTGTAGGCTTTTATACGCCCGTGTACACCACACGCCAGAGCAGTTAGTAGAACCATTGCAGACCGTACCGTTCTCCGTGTCGGTGAAGTTGCACTTTATCTATTGAGCCGTGCACAATGGTGCAGTCGGGCACCGTTTGTGGAGTGGATCATATTCGTACGCTCTGTCTCCCGTGGTGGTTCTGCTTCTGCCACCAGTCGGCGCCCGTTGTTTGGTGAGCTGGCAGCAGAACGGAAACCGAAAACGGGAGGCTCGACTCGCTGCTGCTGCGACCCCAAAAAACCGGTCAGCTGCAATTAACCCATAAATGCACATTTGACGCACACCAGCGACAAGCGACAAGTATTGGCACTCAATGGTGATGGTGGTTATTTGCCGAACGGGATCGGTGAGGAGTCGATCAGGAGTGCGCAAAAGCCGATTCCGCTTAAATGACAGCTGAAGGTCAGGCACGGCGGCACAACTCTCGCCCGGCCCGAGCCACAATCGAGCGTAGCTTTACCTGCCCATAGAACCAGCTCCGGCTCGAGGGCTTCGAAGGAAAGCAGCTCGGGTAGAACAGCACACACAGAAGGAAAAAAGCTCAGAATCTTGTCAACCCGGCGACACATGTGTCAAAGCGGCCCGCGCGAGTATCATTACGCGATGAGTGGTTGTGGCCATGTTGTGTACGAAACTCACGCTGCAAAATCACCGCTTTCTGGTGCACCGAGTGCCTGGCCACTTTGCCGATGCGTGGGAGCGTTTACGAAGCCGGTTCGTACATGGAACCGTTTATCGCACAGGCTGGCAAAGCTGTGAAAAGTGATACGCCACGATAAGGATTATAAATTATTCAGCAGCAAAACCGTCACGCGCGCCCGCCTTATGTCGATGCTTATGTCGATAGGATGTATGAAGGTGTGAAAATCAGCCTGCCTTGAAGGTTCGCTTGATGTACTGCCTAAGGGAGCTACCACTTAGTAACGTAACAAGTAACATTAGAAAGACATTGATGATTATTATATCAAGATATTCGTTGAAAGAGCTTTAATATCCTATGTACTCGCAGAATTTCACATTCAAGTGTCGTTGGGATATAGGCATGGCTCCTAAACTTCCGGAAACAAGACTCCGTTTAATCAGTGGGTCGTTCTAACTCAGTAGTCATCCCTTCACAGCAGCTTAGGATCGTTTGTAACTACATTTAAGATGTTCTAATTCTTAAACTTAAACTTTGTCTAATGGTTGAAAAGTACAGGTTTATCTAATAGAATTCTAAGTTCATTAATGTCAAATAAAGAAGCTCAAACTGTTTGGGAGTCTTTTACTTTTTACACTATTCCCGATACTCCATTGGCAATGTCGTGTATCACTCTGTCTAGATGTATTAAGTCTATTATACTATTAAAAGGAATACACACTCTTTGTGTATGTCTCAAAACTAAGAACGCGGAACTTTACAGACTTAGACATGAAGAATCAACTTTCATATTTAGCCTCAGTATTCTTCAACTCGTCATTCATCGTTTCATCTCTTGTATCGTCCTCAACACCAGCAGAGCTGTCACTTTGCGAAATAAATTATCCGCTTCCACTAGCAAACCACAGAGTGCTTCAAACACGCTCGGAGTCACCACTTGCACGTATGTCACCAACACTCTGATCACAGTAGATACAATCTCCCACGGTTGCGGTTTCGCTTAGACACATATTCTAGGTCAGTGCTTCGTGCGAACGTAGAATGTCGGTGCTTCGGATGAGTGTTAAGATGTCAAAGCCACACAAAGAACGCCATGTGCCATGGCGTTCAGGCAGCAAACACACAACAGGTGCACGGCATGCAAATGGGAATGGAATGTGCGCCCGGAATGAGATCACTCCGATTCGTGTGCGCCGATCGATCGATTGCGCATTGATCGGGACGCCGCATGTGTGCACCATCGTCAGTAAAATGGCTTAATCAAACACGACCATTAATTGTAGTGCCTATTGATTAATGACAAATCGGGTTCGTGTACGGGCAGGCCCTATACGAGCGAATGTCCCACACGCGTGCAAGATGGTGCACGCGAAACCCGCGAACGACATCGCCTCGCTTTTGTGGCCGCATTCGCGCTCGGCCGATGCGCGGGATGTGATAATTCAAATCGAATTAGCTCGCCACGGGTTGGCGATCACTTTTGCAGCACTGTGTGGTGTGGTTTTTGTGGGCAATCGATGCAATTGCACAAAAGGGAGTTTATTCCTTTCACGAAACAGAACGAACAGTCCGAGTGCGACAAAGAGCGATGACATACAAGCGACATGAAGCAAATTGTGTTAGATGTGTGTGATGTTTTGTTCTGCTCATACTCGTAAGCGAAAACAAAAAGGGTGGAAGGTTCCGCGATCAGCCATGTTGCATCGATCGGCCGCTGATTAACTGTACTGTCTTCATTAATTTTCGCCTAATGAACGCCTCGAACGAAGGCCCTTTTCGGCACGGCAGAAAGGCTCGGCATCATTTTTCACCGGCAGAACTGAACGGAACCGGGAGACAAGGATCGTGTCACGACACGTGATGAATGCTTGCCACGGTTTTGGAGTCCCCCGGTCGAGCGATCGTCGAGAAACAGAGCGAATGGTTCGTGGTATCGTTTGTGCACCAACAGTCGTAGTGCAGGCTAATGATCGCACTAATGTGACCGGGCAGCCATTAGTCACGGCAGTGACTTCGGGAGCGCCCGTACGCCGTTGGGGCGTGTGGGATTGATAAAGGAAAAAAGCCACGGGTTGATTAGCAATCGATTTGTTCTCGTTTAAAATTTATTGCCTGGTGGTGGCCGAGCTTTTTATTGTTTCGTATGCCGTCCCGCGGCTTAGAGAATGCGACAAATGACTAATGTGCCGGGCGACTTAAAAATGGGCAATGGTGGCCCAATAGAGTGGCTGGCAAGCATGATTTGTAGCGCTGTAAAGTGGTCCAGGAAATGTAATGAATTCATATGCTTTTAGTGGCCCGGTGATCGGCAGCGTGTTATCATGTGTATTATTTATTGCTAGGCAAATTCCTTTCATTGTACTATACTACTGTCAAGCACGAAGGTTCGTTTATACGGCCGGATTGGAGTGCTAGATAATCATAACTCAGGACTTTTTCATGATTTATGACTGATAGCAAGCAGAATTAGATCTTTATCTTAACAATTGGGATTATAGAATCATTTGATCAATTTAGAAGAAAAAATGCCTAATCTTTAAACCTATCAAAACCATCATCAAACTAGAATATTTTTTTTGTTAAAAGCCGTTTTGAGAGTTGATAAAATGAGTTTAGAAATAAGAGATAAAAAAATGTTACAAAAAACCAATAAATTCGCTCCTTTTCGTTGACATCGAAATTGTCAAAAAATATTTTCCAATTAATAGCCAAAGCCAATTGGCAAATGGCTTGCGACCCGATCATTTCACTTTCGATGCAAATCTGTCGCTGGCCGGACAAACGGGCACGGCAGGAAGCATCGCAATGCCGCTTATTGCTTAATTGCGCCGGTTGGTAATTTATGGACAATATATTGCCACGCTGTGTATCGAACGCGCTTAGTGCCATCATTCCGGTGCGAATAATCATCCTCATTAACATGCAGCGTGGCAACACGGCAAAAGTGGCCTCTGGGTTAGAGCTGCGTCAGAGCTTACGGTCGGGCGCCTATGTGGGCCTTTTTCGCCGAGGATTAGGATTGCCTTCGGTTGCACCCCGTGCGCGTGTAAGTGATCGTAAATTTTCATGACCGATGCCGCCGTCGTTGGTTGCGACGGTCTTGTAGTAAAGAAATTAGTTAGTTTATTTATAAAGTCTAATTGAAAGTTAATTAAAATCCCAAACAACTACCTTCACTGTGGCTTTACCAGCGCTAGAGAGACCGAGACTTCCAAACAACCGAAGCAAAACAGCGAACAAATCGTATGCAAACACAAAAGAGCTGTAGGTTGATGCTGAAGGTGACATTTGCCTTGATTTAGCGCAACGAATTCCCGGGTTTGTTTTGCAGCTTGGCCAGGTGAAGGTTTCGCTTTGCCGTGGGTTTGCCTGGAAGCCTAGGCATTAACGCTTGCATTCCAGTCATTCTGTTTTCGGCCGGGACTGGCAGTATGGTGGCCAACACGTGGAAGCATAATGTCACAAATGGCAGGTTCGATATCGCGAAGGTCACCGATATCGGTTGCTGTTCGGTTGCATTCCTGCAATTGTTGTGATAGAGGCCTAGAAAGCCATAATCAAGAGTCAAGAAACTACAACATTCCTACAAGTTGTAGGAAATGTTAGATTTAAGTTCATTTTTTTAAAAGCCCGTTCCCGGGACCAAATGTCTCCCCCGAAAACAGCGTGGGATGTGAAAAACCCCCGTAACGCTTGGTAAATCACCCTCTCCAGGGGCAACCGGGGTGGAATAATTGTAGGAAGAATGTTAAATATTTGCTTGCTTGGTGGGTTGATCGATTGCGGGCGGCCAACTGTGCCTGTTGTGCGCCAACACGTGTCCACTAAACACCTGCATTTGGTGATATATTGTGGGGTCAGTTATTAGCGGCTTACCGTCGAATGGGATGGCGATGGTGTGTTTGGTGCGATCATGAACCGATACAGAGTCGACCGTCAGTTTCTGGAATGCTCATTAATAATGTCCATGTGGGCATCGATCGAGGGGTTTGTGCAATAATTGGAATAATTTTCGCACGATTTTGTAGGTGGATTGGGAGTTAGTGCTTAGGTGACAATATCGACACATTACTTGATTTTTTGTTATCTCTTTAACACACAATCTTACATACATTGACTAGATTAATAACACACACAAATATTTGTATTTCAATCGGATATCCTCCAATTTTAGCTTAAAAATATTTTTATTATAATTTATGCAACTTTGTGGCAATGTCTACTGTCATACGGCAAGAACTATTTCTACCAAGACTTCTTCTGAAGGGAGAAGTAAGACAAGTTAAGAACTCAAAGCCAATGGTCAGCTTCTTCGCTCCACTGGGAAGTTTGGAGGTGAAGCCTGGGAGAACTTTGAATCATCCTGTAATTCTCCAGAATACCGAACCTTTTTGTATACCGAACCGAAACTCAGTGATGTATAGTTTATAAACAAACCTTAACCTCAATCATATCCAATATCCACGCAAATTACCGTATCACACTTTTGACTTTTTTTTTTTTTTTTTTTTAGTATATTAGAACGGAACAGGCCGTATTAGACTAATTTTACCACGTAGCAGGCTAGTCAGACCGTGCTACGGGGGGACGGTCCGAATGGGATTTGAACCCGGTCCGGTCGTGTTAGGAACAGGCGCCGTTGCCAAATACACCACCGGGCCGCCCCCACACTTTTGACTTCATCAGTAATTTATGAAATATTGCTAAAGGCCCCTCACATTCCCGTGTGGCGATATATGAAATGTGACTGCAGTTAAAAACCCAACCTGCTCGTTCGTTTATTCCACTTTCTGCTAATCACCATCAAGTATCTTCACGATCAAACGCCAGTCGTAGGCATCCGCACAAAAAAACTGGAATAATCAAGCAAAAAAAAAAACATCGCGGCGCTTTAATGAAAACATCGCCATTACGCACCGCAAGAACCGTGAGAGAAAACATTCACTTCTGCACTTCGGTTCGTCCGTTCGTCAGGCTTGTGGATCGAACGGCGATGGTGATGATGATAATGTCGATTAGCGTATGGTAAGCGCATATTACCGTGTCATGCAAAATGCATATGCGTTGGGTAAATTATTTGTTTTCGATCAAACGGTGGGATAGGCTGTGGGAAGCGAACGATCGGAAAAGGAATCTGCTGAGAACGGTGCATCCAACAAGGCGGATGGTTATCGGCTCGCGTGCACCTTGATGCACCTTGCAGACCCACGCGCGTAGATTAGCCATTCGCAACGCAAACGCTAACGAAGTAATCGCCGAGAAAGATCCGAGCAAAGCAATAATCCATGGTACTGTGTGCGTTAGGGACTTTGCCTTTAACTGCTGCGCAACTTAACGCCGCGCGCAAAAAGGCCTCCGAAAGGTGATCAATTAATCGATTACGCCCACGGGGCGAATGATTTTAAATTAAACCCCGTACGGCCGGTGGAGACACAGTTGCAGTTTTGGTTCCGGGTGGTTAGATGCCGCCAGAGGATGGCACTGATTAACTGTACGGCATTCCAACTGGTGAATGTAAAAAAGAAGCGAATGAAAAATTGAGCATCATATTTATTCATTTCTTAGTTTGCAGTACGAAGCGTCGAAACTCCATTGCAGCGGCCTCTTGTGAGTAATAGGAAAACCACTGTACCGTTTCGTTACCGGTTGCTCTCAAACACCCCCCCTGTGGGGAAATGATAATCCTAGACCGTAAAACCGGTAAACCGTTCATCTAGCAAGGACTAGAATCATCATCCTTGGGAGCTTTTTGTGAACGGGATTTTTTCCCAAAAAGCTTCCAACTTTCGCTCACCCTAGGACACATTGGACCGAACGTTTCGTTTGCAATCGAAAGGACTAGGACGTGGTCTGTTCACGATTGGAACTCCTCCCCTTTGCCGGCGTTTTGCACCATTTCACCCCTTTCGTGGCGTACGGGGTTTTTAGTGCTTTTGTTCCTTCCGTTTACCGAGAGGGAAGTTTTTTTCTGGGACTGTTGTACCCTTCGGAAGTGGTTTAATTGCTTTCATTCATTAATTAGCAGCCGTGTCATCAACACGCATAGGCAGTCGGGAAGCGAAAAAGTGGCTCAGAAAAATGATGCTACAGTGAGTGAAATTTGTAGAAGATGTTATCCGTTTTGTGTTGTTTAATGTTGATTTTGTGTTATAATGTGTGGTGTCTTACGATGTGAATCAAATGAAGAGATATTTTTGTGTTTTTGTTAGTGTGTGAATCATTATAAAAAGTTCGGTTAAAGAGTGATAATTTAACAACTCCACATGACATAAATAAGATGCAAAATAGTGAATTAACCAAAACAGTTTTCAACAGTGCGCTATTCAGATTTTAGAAGCAATTTTGATGAGAATTTTTAACGAAATAGTGAATAAATTTGGATTCAACTTTAAATGGTTTGAGTATTGATAATATTAAAATAGACTTATACTTTACCGGATATTTGCTCGTTTCTAAGATATTTGCCGTAAAACATTTGTAGCTACGTTACACAGTTTCTTAATAATTTTAAAACTTTCTTCAAAAAAAGGTTATTTTCTTTTCCTTGTTCTTCGTTAACTTTTCATATCTGAATCATCGTTTCTAGAATTAGTCATTTGTTTTGTTTTCTCTGTGTTGTTACATTCTTAAGGAAACTTTGATTATTTCGATTCAGTTGTTTCATGTACTTTACTCCTTTTGTTTTATTTTAAACTTCAATTTCTGCAATAATTCTTTTAAGTAACTATGATACTTTTTAAAGAATACAATCACTGTACATGTTTTAGCAATTTGTATACGTGTTTAGCAACACTGTACGTGTACGTGTTTTAGCAACACTGTACTTACAGTGTTTTCACTGTAATGTTTTAGCAATTTTACATTAAAGTTTGAAATAAAAAAATAAGAAACTATTGTAAATGGCAAATTAGTCTTTCATAATCAAAGAATCAAAGTCCAACAAATTTTGGAACAAAGAAGCAAAGCAAGCTGATAAAGATTTAGAACATTTTTGAATTGAACCACGACAAACCACCATTAACTTCCATATCTGCCGCTAATAGTGTATAGTTTTAGTCTTTAGTATTCAGCCTTAGTGGTGCTTATCGAACACAATTACCAAGCAAGAAGTAATTTTGTATTAAACATTCTCCAGCTCTTATAAAGACGAAAAGTCATGGATGGAACCATTTTGGGGGAGGAAAAAAGAACATTCTCTAATGCCG
>STHB01019859.1:0-12086 GCA_018908115.1 Anopheles rivulorum
AATCATTTCCCAGCATCCGCTCCGTGGTATGAAATATATATACCGTTTAATTAAAACAGGCCACTCACTCATTACGCGCGCACAAAATGATGACCCAAACCGTTTGCCAGCTGGTGTGCAAAACGTGAAACGGCGGTCGAAAGTGGGATGGTTCCGAGTGCAAACAAAAGAAAACATCCACACACCGGAAGACGGAGCGATCCGAACGTACCCACCAGGCACACATGTAGTGTACCGGAATCGCGCCGAACCGGTAGGATGGTACAACGTAGGATGGTATTCTTAAGCCCGGTATCCTGCTGCAAGCCAGCTACCCGGCATGCGCTCTTCCGCTGCCGGTCCAATTAAAAGAAATTTATTAACAACCATTAATTTCTGCTGTGTGGTGCAAAAACCCGTGTATCGCTCGCTAGCTTGTCCAATCGAGATGGATGGCGCCCCCGAAAGGTAGGCACACCGGACGACCAACCACAATCGTATGGTACACGTGAAAGCTCCGCTCCGGGGGTAGAAAGGAGTGTGGGAAGGGGGACGTTGGTTATGTGTTTTAGATTTTGTACCGTGTTTTGTTGAAAGGATCCCGGCCCTGGCTGAGGGTGGCCGAAGGTCATCGGTCAAACTCATCGCCGCACGCAGCAAACGATGCGGATGCTGTGCGGGCCACATACCTTACGGGCGCTACCCAGCCAATGGATTAGCATATTTTCTTCACCATTTGCGTAACCGGTCGGCTATCCGGAAGAACGCGTCACGGATTCTTTCGACTGGCAGCAACTTGCTCATGTACTGCCCTGCCCTTTGCCCTACTTCCGGTTTCGCTCTTTCCCTTCAACTTTACACGGTATCGCAGCGAGAGGGATTGGTCAGGAATTTGACCGGCTGCAAAAACCGTACGGCAGCTAATCGTTCATATTTTCCCTGTTTGCCCTACGGGCCCAATGCTCTCTCGCACCTCACACCCTCAATGGGGAGGGGGGGGGGGGGGTTGAGGGATTTGGTGACCGGCTACCGAAAATCAGCACCGTTGCCATTTCACCTGCCCTTAAGGGGGCAGTAAGATCGCGAGAAAAGTGAAATATTGAATTACAGCCATTACCTCGGCCATTTATCAGCCCGGACCAGTACGCGGACCCAATCGCTCCCTATTTTCAGTTACTGTTTGTTCTTCCTCTCCTGCCCCGGCAACCTTTCATCCATCCATCCTGTCCCGGCTGGGGAACCTGTACGGGTCCACCCCGTACACCGTAATGGGCGAAACTCGTCGACAGGCTGCCCTCGAGGTTGCTCGTTTCCATCATCTGGCGGCCCTTGGTCAGCCTTTCTGCATATAGCAACATCGAGAACGAATGAGATAAAGTAAGAAAGAGAGAGAGAGAGAGAGAGAGAGAGAAAAAAAGAATGAAAAAAAACGCCGCTGGTTCTGGTTGCTGTCCACACTAATAAAGCTACGGCTGAACGAAAATGCAAATGCTCTATATCCTGGTCCTGCCCATCCTGGTCCTGCCCACCCTGGTCATGCCCACCCACGGCACAGCAAGCGACAGAGCAAAGCAAGGGCAAAGTACACCCAGCAACGAGCGAACACACGCAAAAATGGGAGCAAGAAACCGGGAATACATTTACCGCTCCGTCCCGAGGCAAATTAGGGCCCAAATTGGATACGACTTTGACATCGTGATTTTATCCCGTCCACAAAAAAAAGTCGCGCCAAACCGCCCGCCGACCGCGTTAGCGTTCGAAGGTCCGCTAAACGAAACGGAACGAACGAATGAGACGAAGTAGAAGAGAAAAAGATAAAAAAAAATATATTGGTAATCCCGCCCTGCGAAAGAAAAGCGCACCTTGCTGCAGTTTGTACCGGCGGCAGCAACGGGTGACGCGAACGGCCGACGAATAAGGGTTGACTTTCGGGAAAAATCTGCCGCAAACCGTCAGGCAAACACGCGGCACGGATCGATGCTAGCTGGAGCAGAAAGCCGATCGAACTCGTTCAACTTTACGCTTTTGCTCACTAATGAAGAGGTCAGAACTTTGGCCGCGCGCACCAGGTAACGGTGCCCAAAGTTTCTTGTATTGTTTTCGAACTTGCCGAACCGCCAACCTTTTCGCCCACCCCCATTTGGCACTTTCCATCACATTCGTGAGTTTTTGGTGCGGTTCGATCAAAGGTCGGCCGGTACCATTGGGCGACGCAAACTTTACCACTTCATCTACATTTATGATTAATGCTCTTTCCTCAATCGATATGGCGGCCGGTTTCAACAACGCTGGATAGCGTCCAACCGGTAGACGCAAGCTACTTAGACGCTTATGAGGGATAATTTCTCGCCATCCCGTACTGGAGCTTCAATGGCTGCGTACTCCGCGCAAAAAAAAAAGGAAACAACAACATTTGATCACCCCCAGCGGAAGCGAAGCGCAAACATTTGTGACAATTCCAGTGCTGGTTTGGGGCACGGCACTGTGCAGGAATCCCATCGGATATAGCCCATTTCGCACGTACTTCGTACAGATTAGAGGGTCCGCCAAAACTTTGCTGGCAATTAGGGCAACTTCACCCGCGCCCAGGGTGTTTTTCGGTGTGCGGACGTCCTCGGATATTTTCAGAATTAGCGCAGCAGACGGCGGCGACGAAGACAACGACGACGACTCCGTCTGTCAACAAGTGCCCTGGGCGGGCAACCGTATACCCACCCACAGGTTAGATAAGAAAGTACGCCCAAGCCCATAGACGTCCCCAGGGCCAGGATCGATCGAAACCGTTGAACTTGTGGGGGACCGTGCGCGAAGACTTGGAAGACTTGGATGTATACTTCAGCTGTCAGTGTGTCAGCTGCTAACGTACCCCTAGCACATCGGCACGCCTGTTGTTGGGCGCTGTTTGTTGATACCGTTTATTGTTTACCATTTGCAGACGGCCGCACCATGGTCGCCGTTCGTTCGGCACGGGCTATGATTGAGGTTTATTTATGGCCAGGTTTCCGTTGCACCGTGTTTCATAACACCGGAATAAAGAATCATTCGACTTGGCACTAAACTGGCTAGCAACGTGTTGCATGATGGACGCGGCCGACAGCGACTTTACCCGTTCTGTTAATCCAGGTCGCGCGATTGGCGACGGTGAGGTGGACGGTACGTTAACTTGACGTTTCAATTCTTTAGCAATTTTTACGACACTCCCGGACTGGAACTCCCTTACCCGTGCTAGAGTGGAAGTTTTCTTTCGGATATGGCTTTAAGGCGATGACGTACATTGAATAGCTTGGTCCGTTCCCAGCAGCGTTTCTCGGTGCACTTTCCACCATCGGGTTTGCTGTCTCACCCCGGTAACCGGGTTCTCCTTAATGATTGAAATTACTGCCCCAAATCACCTTTTGTACCAGGAAGTCGCGAGCTCGGCGAAGGCTGACAGTACTTTGTCATCAAACAATCAATGCCGGAGACTAGTTTTTCGACATGACAGGTTCGTACTGCTGAAATCTTTACATTTTGTATTATTTTTTAAAAAGCTCCCGAATAGCAGCTGTTTGCGAACCGTTCCTACGGATGGCATAACCGGTACAACGGCGACGAAGCAACGTCGCAAAGGCCGAACCGGTGGTGTAATTAATTTTCTCGTCCTTAATGCCTGCTGAAAGCATCGCACGTTATCGCGCAGGTAGCCAGATGTTTTATGCAAGCGATTTCGTACACGCTATTAGCGTCATTGCAATCGGACTACCATGACCATCTTTCAACGTTTCACCCAGCACGTCGGATTATCGACACTACTCGATCAACGCCGACGTCGTTGGTTTGTACAGGTTCCTACCTACAATCACTCGCCAAACGATCCACCATTGCCGACCAGTAGCGAGAATGGGCAGGAAAAAAAAGGTACCCAACCCAACCGGCAGGTGTACCATTACCGACCGAAGTGATAATTGGAATTAATCGAATAAAAGCGACCATCTTCCGACATGTCACCGGTGCCGGTACACCGTACGCCGTGGCTACAGACTTTTTTTTCCTCTATTACTGGCAAGTGTGCCGGAACACAGTGCTCCAAGTGTGACAAGGACACAACATGACCGAAATGAGAATCGCGTCGCTGCTTCCTCTGCTCAGCCGAGACATTCAGCCGGAAAACACTGCAAGCGGCACACAGCCACGGTACCGAGCCATTGTGTATTTTTGACGTTGGTTTTAATTTCCGTCCCACCCATTTCTCTGCGCTACGGATCATTACCTTTTGTTCCGTGTGCACGAACCGTTGTTATGCGCCACACATGGTTCTCCTTTATTTGCATCCCATTGTGCTGTTATTTCTATTGTTGCGCCAAATGATAATAATCACAACAACGTTGTAATTCACACTCATTTGCGGGTGCTGGGGGAGGAGCATACAGCTGTTTTCTTTTTTCTCTCTTCACTTTCGGAAGATAAAAGCCAGAGTATGAATAGCTACACAAATTCGCTTTACGGAAGTGCTCCAGTCTGTAACAATCCTTGGGATTGTTGAGTTCGGATAATGCTGCATCATTGTGCTTCTTCAACTGCTACTATTGAAGAATTGCATTATACATATCCTGAGATTGTTTAATGATCTCCTCCAACAAATACTCACCTGTCAAGTGTTACGGTATTACTATCGCTCGTTCGTCCTTATGGAAGTCCTGAAAATAATTTAACAGCTAGGTCTTCAAATACCAGACTTCTAACGTGATCTCCTACATTCATATAGTTAGTTTCATTGTAAAATTCATAGAATTATTCAAATCGTTCTAGGCATCTTCCTCTCAAAGATGAATGAGATAACTTTATCAATTTTGGAACATATTTCTTAGGACATTTTCTCACCAATATTGGAGACAACAATATATAGAAGAAGCTTCCAATCTAGTGTGTCTTTTGTAGGAGTAGCAAGTCTTCGGCAATATGTTTACATGTCTATCGGCATGCGGCAGCTCTTACAAAACTTATTAAGAAGCTCTGTTAAAGGATGCATGTGCTCCGGCATTCTCCTCCATTACCAGATCTTCTTTTATATTACACATATTCGCCCAACCACAAAAGAATATCGTATCTCCGCAGTTTCACTTGTATTGGGGGAAAACATTGGGGAATCTTGGTAAAGACCCAACGGAGTTTAACGCCACGGAGACTCTTACATATGTTTTGGTAACGTATAATCTAGCTGTTTTATTACTGAGATTGCATACATTAAATCTATGCATGTAGCATACCTTTGAATGTAGCAAAGGGGTCTCCACCAGACTCACAACTTCGTTATTGACTTCATCTTGACAACAATTAAAAGGGTAAAATGTGTAGCGACGCTTCTGTCTTTGTGTCTGTGTGGCCATTCACAGCTCCAATTCTTTTGTTGCTTCTTAAGTGTTGAAAGTTAGGAAACAGGAGCGCTAGAAACTGATTGCCAGAACTCCTTCCGTTCCTAACGCCAGACTGTTTTCTTCAGCCTGTTGTATTTATTTTTCCACACCGAGCTCGCTTCTGCACGGTCAACTCCAACCGGATGCTCCAAACTCTAAACATTAGCCATTTCACCCATCTACCATCTTGCCACCCCTGTAACATCGAGCGAAATGGCTCGCATTAATGGTGAATGGTAATTTAATTTTCTAAATTGCATTTTTCAGTTTATCCGTGCTTGTTTTTTTTTTTTTCTTCGAGTGTATGTTTTCGTTTGTTTTTGCTTTTTTCCACAAATATTTCACCGCCACCACCCTCGTTGCCTGCCATTCATGCCATACCGCAATCTAATTTAAATGGAATGTTCCGATGTCTTCCAGGCAGAGGGTGAAAACAGTTGAAAGTGGCGACGTTGGCCAAGCAAGCAACCGGTCAATTCGCCGTAGATTGGATTAATTGCTTTATTTTGCTTTCTTGAAGAAAAGGGCAAGCGCGATGAAGTTGGATGGCGTCCATGCAAATAAAGGGAAGAACAGCTAGCAAACAAATAAAACACCCACACTGACGCGTTGTGCAGCGAGCTCTGGTACTCTTCCCGAGGTTGCAACGTGCTTTTTGGTTGCTGTTATTCGCTTGGATCCCGGTTTTCCGTTGGCGTCCATGTTGTGTACAACGTGTGCATCTCGCCCCGTCCACCTTCGGCGGGGTTTGCTTCTTTCTGATATCTGTTCTTTGTCATTTCACCACAAAAACGATTTAAAAATTACCATTACATTCTGACGTTCCCATCGCTCGGCTCGGCTACCGTCCGGCTGAATGTGTTATTTATTCATCCAAATGGGAGATCCATCAGGGAGTCCCCGACCAGGACATTTTCTTAGTTTCGTCCTCTTGTTGTTGTTGTGTTTTTTTTTATTTAGCTGTGGCGCCCATTTTATTTCTCTTGCTGCAAAATGTCACGGCCTCGGACACAAAAGTTCCTGCGTCCGAACCTCCAAACCTTCTCCCCTCGCACCACCACAGCCGGCATCATTTTATTATTCAAACTTGTCGTGAATAAATAAGCGCAAATTACAGAAAATGCCCCAACGAGAGAAAATTGTTGTGCCCCACCGCCCACCGTAGGGAATGTGGGCCGGTTTGGGGCGTGATTGGAACGAAACATCGGGCACCCCATCATGCGGAAAGGATTCGACTGGTGTTGGCACCAGCCAGAGGCCAAACTAACATTTTAACAAAAATCCGGTCCCCGTCTGGTTTCATTTATTCAATCGACGAAAGCGCACGGCTAGCCAAATTACTACCTTTGCAGCTCGGTGTCGTACAATGGCCTTCCTTCCTTTTGAGGTCAATGTCGCAAGGTTCAACGAGCAGCAAGTGCCAGCATCAAATGCGAGATTCCACCGAATTGTGCACCGGCACTGTGTGTAAAAGGGCGCATCAAAGCGAACGCGCGGTGCGTTCCGTAACAAAACCCCAAACATACTACCACAAACCAGGATTCAGATGCCTCTACCGCACTCACTTTTTCGTTGTGTTTGTGTGTGTGTGTGTGTGGGTGTATGCAAGTAAGTTTTTGTTTGCTTTTCTTCAGCATCCTGCATCTACACGAAATGCACAACATTGCATAAATTAATTCATAACCCTTGGGCACGAGTGGTACGTGAGCGGTGGTACCATTCAACGATCGGCTGAGTGCACAAATTGTGCCAAGTGCACTCAAGGGGGCCTCCAACACCAGGTGAAGTCATCTCGAGTGCGCACCATCGTGCACACCGTACCACGGTGAGCCAAACCATGCACGGTGTACGCGAAAGCAAACAATCCCACCTGCGTGTAACGATGCCAATTTGTAGAGTGTGAATAATTTGTAAGCATCTTGCAAAGTTTTTTCAAAGTTTTCTTTGAAATTCAATATAATAGTTCAATATAGAATTCAATATAGAAATTCAATATATAATGTTGAAATAGATTTCAACAGTATCGCTTGGTTTACCCGTGGTTTTCAGCTTCTGCCGTGTAATTAATGATGGTAATATTGAAAAGTTTATCATTTCGCATGTTTACTGACAACGCAATATCAACGCATCACTGGAGAATGGCGCTTGAAACGTACCACTTCATTCGCGAAGGAGTACATAGTCATGAATTTTTTCAACAGCACAACAGAAACTTGCCAGCCTAACGCTGTACCAAAATAAAAACTAAATGGTTAATAAATGGTTGTCAAGCAGATAATTCTAATTGTAATTAAATGTTGCATTTTTTCCCCCATTTATTGTCTTGTCTGTAAGTCATTTGCGAAACACTTTCTTTGCAAGCAAATCGCTTTGAATAACTAATAGCTTTAACCTCACGTTCATCTCAATGAAGGAGAACCTTCTATACGCCTGAATGTCTGCAAATACACCGTTCTTTAAGCAGCGCTCGGTAGCTCGAATCGATCACTTACTGCTCGATACTCATTACTAAACCTCTTAGTCATTGTCACCAAGTTCCAGAAGTTTGTTTACGAAATGCGCTCTCTCTCTCTTTCTCTCTCTCTCTTTTTCTCTCTCTCACTCTCTCTTTCTCTCAACCTCTCTGTCTCTCCCGTGCTCTCTCCCTCTCTTTCTCTCTCTATCGCAAAACATAGCAAGTGTCTTTATTCTCACTCCTAGTGGTGCTTACCGTACGATGGGATGCAATTCTTTCCGTTTTGCTCGATCGATTTCTTTCACTAGAACCGTCGCACATCGCGGCGCAAAATTGTTCTGGTAGTGTGCTCCCGCAGAAAGCGCATCATTTTTCATCCCGCTCAATGTTACTTTGGCAAAGTGTGTTACGATGTAGGCAAGCCAGAAGACAGGATGGTACGATTTTTTTTTCGCTTGCTCTGCCATGCAATGGTTGAAGGAAACCTCCAAGTGGTGTACTTTATTTGCCGAGGCTAAAAGGCTTCTGCTATTTCACTACGCGTACGCACTCACTGGCTACAGCCAGACGATGGGCGCTATTTTTTTAAGAAGAAAATTGCACCCCTTACATGTCGGTAACCGTACGCCCCATACTGGGCAAACATCGAGGTCGTTAGATATTCCTCGGGATGGTAGATGGTCTTTCTGCGAACGAACGCTACTTGAGTGACGGCGATTACTGCCGTTTGGAATAGATATCATCTGCCACTGTGGTACGGTGACACTAGCACGAGCGTTTGCCATTTTTTGTTCTCCTGGTAAGTAATCCCTTTCACCAACCCGGGTTAAACCTTGTACCGCAAGTGCCGTTTGAATGCAGTAACGATTAAAAAATCGCAACGGATATGATGTGGCGACAAGAGGCACGCAAACACAATTTACATTTTCCTGAAGAACCACACCAAGATGGCTTTCTTATGGATTATGTTTATCGAACTGTCAATATCTTTTTCGTTGTTTTGTGTTTTTTTTTTTGAAGGTCACTTATAAGCTCACTCCAGAAAATGTCAACCGTTGGGCCAGTTCAATTGCCTTAAGAAAGCAATCCCAAAACACACTACATCGTTTGATGGCATCCTTGCTAACCTGCTAAGGCGAACAAGCTTCCTATCCCAAATGCAGGAAAACACACACACATACACATAAAAAAAAGAAACAAACAAACAGTGAGACAAAATTTCTCAAGCACCAACGAAGAAAACGGTTCCGACTGGGTCGTCCAAGCTGACAACCGCACATCACAAATCGAGCAACCAATCATTCGAACCGTAATTCAATCCGTGCAATTGTGTTAGCACACTGCTTCCGTCCAGTCCTTCGGGCGGTGGCAACAAACGGCAACAAAAATTTGCCGGCTATTCTCGCACACCGGATGGCCGTCGATTCGATTTTTGCGCTTTTCTGCTAGGCACGGCCCTTTTTTTTACTGCTGGTCCCGCTTCAAGAAAGGGCTGACCCAGATTCGCTCAAGGAATGGACAAAACGTAAAATAATTTGCACCGGAAACCGGTATCTGTTTGATTATTTCCTTCCCGAAAAAAAAACCCTCACGGGATGGGCGGACATTGCTGTTGGTGCGTAAAAGACACTAACAGCTCCACCGAAGGGACCGTTGGGAGCAAACAGTGAGCAATCGAATAGACCAGATTTACGTCAGCTGACTGCAATCGGATCCGGCATGCTGTTGCAGTGATTGTATTTTTTTCTATCTCTCTCTCTCTCTCTCTTTCTATATATATATCTCTTTTTCTAAATCTGCTTATAGCTTGGCTATTCAAAAGAGAAATGGAAAAAAAATCTGCTTTTGTACTTTTGCCGAAGAATTTTAGTTCACTTATAGTAGCTAAGTTTAAACAAACGAGATCGGTGCAGATACTTCAGGTATTAACTTATCGAAACTTATCATTCAAAGCGATCGACTATCCGGGTGCCAATTAACCGGGTGTCAGATAATCCGTGCTGCTTCGAAATGACAGTTTCCAAAGCCAAATTTGACATGTGCACAGCAAAAACTAATGACGGTAAAATAGTGTGAGTAGTGCTTTAAGACATGCACGTAAGACAAAGGGAGCGACAGATTGCGAGACAGAGGTTTTTGTGGTCTAGAAACGAAAGAAAATGTAAAATCCTTGTGAAATGAAATTTCTTCATTCTTCCCTCTCGCCGTTCCGGTTGGCAAACAAAGCGTTCCTTTGGTCAGATTCCGACGGTCGTAGTCACAGCAGCAGATGCCACCGTCGTATCGTGTATGACAAATGGAGTTCCACTGCCAATGGTACGGAACCAGATGCATCCGGTCGATTTTCATCTTTGGGGAAATTTTTTTTTCTTCTACCATTTCTCTCACCCCTTTGTCTATCGTGTGCGTTATCCCCCAATTCCTGATGTTCCTTCCGGCGAACAACTCCATCCTGCCAACCCGGATGGAAATCTCGTTCGGCACCATTACCGGGCACCGGGTTGATTGATGTGCTTTTGATTGCCAGCGTAATGCCGGTAATTTTATCTGCGCTTACCACGGTTGCTACCGGCGACGGGTTTTCTGATTTTACCACGCTATACCACGCTCTTCAACCCACTTTTAGCGCCCGATTGCACAATAATCTAATTTAATACAATCATTTTACAACCCGAAACGGTGGGACAATCCGGAAATTGTCGATGGGATTGTACAGGCGGAATACAAAAAAAAAATACGCAAACCCCACTCGGAGCGATGGTCGCACGCTGTGTGGCGATTGATGTCCATACACGGCTACCGCCTCATTGTCACTTGTTCACGCAACCCACGTCACATTCAGCCAACCGTGTGGCGGCACTGTCAACGCCGGGTACGGGCCGTGCACTCCACTCTGGTCGGCGACAACTCTGGTTATGACAAGCGGCTGAGTGATTAATCGAATCACCCGGTCATAGTTCAATATCTCAATCCGCTGCTTGTGGCAAGGGCAATAAATTGGATTCCAAGCAAAATTCGAGCACAAATCAATCGACGCATCAACTGATGCGTCGATCGGTGTTTAAAACTGACGAAATTTGTCAAACCTCGGCGGTGGTGGTGAGCGTTGCGACCAAGCGTGTAGCGTGGGTAGTCACGAGAAGCGAACAATTTATTATCGTGGCATTCGCTGTTTTTCCGGCGCACGTCCACACTACTGGCACTTTTTGGAGCAAATCGATCGTGCTAATGTTACGCTCGCAGTTTGCACAGGTCCCTTCCCGGCTTCTTCATCATCAATCATCAAAAGCGCTACAACGGCGAACAGGCAGCTGAAAGCACGCTTGCGGAAACTTACAACTGCTGCCAGCCACTTTTCTAGCAGTTGTCAACCATAATCTTGGCCGGTTTACGCTGCTCGCTCAATTACTTTACGCGTCCGCGCTGCCACAGCGGACCCGCACGGAAGGCAACATTGTTGATTGATCCCTGTAAAAACTTCATTACGAGCGTTTTGATTATCCAGCAAGGGGAAGATACAGAGAGAGGGAGAGAAAGAGAGAAAGAGAGACAGAGATAGAGAGAGAGAGAGAGAGAGAGAGAGAGAGAGAGAGAGAGAGAGAAAGAGAGATAGAGAAAGAGAGAGAAGGTAAAATGGAAACTTTCAACAGTGGATTAGAGTTTCTGTATGCCGTCCGGCCAACCGGCAGAACAATATCTCACTATACATCAGCACACCAACAGCTAATCTGCTTAGATAAATGCCATTTTTCGAAAGCCGTTGGAAAACCACTAACTAATAGGGCATAAATATCAAACCCAACCCCGGCAAACAAACAAACAACAACAACAAAAACACAGGCAACAATTTTAATCTCAATTCCTCAAAATCAAGCTGAGGGTGATTTTGCTTTGCATCCTGTATCGCCAACCTCCCGCAAAAAAAAAAATAAATAAATAAAATGAAGAATATCCAAAAAGAAAACTCGCACCCCGGACCCAGATAGCATTACGGGCCAAAAGCCCCGTGTGCGATGAAGCGACAAAACTGCCGGTTCGACATTCCGGCGCTAGATAAACAGCGACCGAAGAATGTTACCCGTCTGGAAGGACACTCGAAAGCGGAATATTCAATTAAAACCAACATTCCATTCCTCGTCCGTTACGGGAGCCGTCCCGAGAAGCTTTCAATCGGGCGGGAACATCCAAACTTCCATTGCCTACCGGCAGTCTCCAACTGCTGATGCAGCAAGCTAGATGAAATTTTAATCTTTCCACCT
>STHB01019885.1:0-12083 GCA_018908115.1 Anopheles rivulorum
TACCGTCATCATCCTCATCTTGATCATTTTTTAAATGATGATGGAGGCGCATGGTATCTCACGGGTTGGGTCACGCTTTGGGTGGTGCTGGCGGTTGAAAATTGTTCCGAATTACGAGGGCAAAAAAGGCAAAAAAAAGCAAACTCCAAAACAAAAGCTAAATACAAAACCACACTCTGCCGATAGCCAAATCAGGCAGCGTCCGGTCAAAAAGCGTTCGGTCGGTTCGTTTGCGGATTCTGTCGCTATCCGTCGCCCAACCATGTTCGGTTAGTTGGGTGGATTGTTCCATCTTGTTGGGGCTGGTTTCCGATAAAACCAAGAAAAAAAACAACAAGCTAAATTACGTTAACGTACTCTCATATAAATTTTACGCCGCACTGCCCAAAATAACGAAGCACACATTTTTGTGGCGGATTTCGGCTTGTTAGCGAATTTAATTTCTTTTTCCGTATAACAAAAAAAATCCTCCAGTTCGTTGGCCGCCTGCTGCTGATCAGTGGGAGCACACGGGAGCGAATGAATTTTCGGGAAATCTTCTTATTAGATCACGTATCCCGGCCATAAGCTAAACACGTTTCACGTTTTCGATTATTCTCATTATGGGGATTTATGGTGCAAGATGCATCCGCCGCACACGGTGTGACGGTACTTGCGGCAATGGGACAAATTATTCATGAGTCGTATGTATGAGGCATGGGACACGGGAAAAATTTGAGACAAATGGTAACTAGCTCAAAAAGTGCTTTTTTCAAATTAGCTTAGAATAAATTGCTGCGTGACGATTAAATACAAAAATAAAGAAAAACAAACACAAAATTACTTTAAAACCTAATTATTGCAAATTTTTTAAATCATAGATCACAATACAAAAGAACACACTAAGAATTAATCCATTTCTTACAACAAAAAAAATTAGAAAAGTAATAAAGAACATTAATTTCTAGTATTAAAATTCAAAACGAGGCCAAAATTATCATCAAAGACTTGTGATACACTCAGTTGTAACGCCTGACACTTTATTTTTAATTATTATATTTGATTTGTTGGTTGACAATGTGTGCATAATTGACGTTAGGCTAAACATGTTCCTTCTACGCTTTCTTCCTTTCTGTGACATCTGTCAGATCCTTCAGACGTTTAAATTAATATACCGTCTGCAGACGTTTCGAATATTCGATTTATCGTCTGATATAACGAACACCTTGCATTACATGAAATAAGTATATCAATGGATTTAGTAATAAATATGAATTAGAGTTTAACAAAAATTTGAAGAAATTTGGTATCACTACAGAGCATCAATTTTTTGTATTGAAAATTAAAAAAAGTGCAAAATGGACTATTTTCCCTACTTTTTTTCCTTATTCAGAATTAAATCATTTCTCCTACATAAAACAAATACGAATTATTAAATAAATGTCGAAATTTGTGTATTGGCGTTTTGTGATGGCGTTTTTATTTAAAACATGTAAAATAAAAAAAAAGTACTTCAATTGAACATCATACTATAATGAGGCTAAAACTAAGAAAAAACACTTTTTTTTTGCAATTATTTTTCAAAACAGCAAAACCAGTCGTTCAATTCCTCTAAAATCAAGTCTGTAACGGATGATTCTTAAAAAAAGTATTTATTGATTCACTTATAGCTACTAAATCTAGATCGAATAGTTTCACAGACACTTAAAGCTTAAAGCTTCGTAAAAACAATTCGCTCGGCACAACAATGCGTGTGCGTGCCTGGCCAAAAATGAAACCGTGCTCGAAAAAGGAAAAAAAAAATAGAGCGCAAACCCCACCCACCCGGACCTCCCCTTATCGGCAAACGACACGTGGACGGTACGTGGTTGGCATGCGCCGGCCGTGCAATCATTTATCATTAATTTTTCGGCTTATCCCGCCCTGACAGGTACACGATGTTTTTGCGGAAGCATTAGCTAGCGCGCAGTGATAGAAAGCATCGACACCGGTTTCGGCCGGACCGGCAAGGCGCAAAAAGAGATTTTAAATGTGTATGTGTGCGGCGTAAGCATGACGGTAAGGGAACGTTCCCTTGCTAAGCTCTCTAATATTCGTGCCTCGTTGCCAGGACCATGGAATAGAAGAGGGCCATCGAAAATTGCGTACCAAGGATCAAAACTGAACAGGCAAAGTGTTTCAATTTTCTGTGCATGAGCGCGCGTTGCTGCGAGTGTCTTAAAGCATTCGCTTCCGGATGTGGCGAAACAAGAAAAAAAAAACAAACGAAAAAATGGGCCAAAAACGCAGGAAAACAATGATGGGTGTGAAAGATTAACAAGCGGTGAATTATTCGTTGCGTGCCCGAACAGGAAAGCTAATGGAAGTAGAAACGACGGAAAAGAAATATTCGATCTATTTTGTTTTGTTAATCTTTCCGCTGAAAATGTCGTTTGCTGGATGATAAGTGATGGCATCTTCAATTACTTGTTCCAACTCCACGTAAGCGGCTTTAACACTCTACTCAACGTTTTACTACAGTAGTTTATATATTTCTTTGTAAATTAAGCTTATGATATTTTAAAGCTTATGATCTAAAAAAGTTTTCACCACGAAATGTTTAACTATTGTCAGCCATTATTTAGCGATAAATAATAAAAAATGGTGAACTATCTCTGACAGACACCATCGTGCTGCTAAGTCGTCGCTATCAATAGCAACAACAAAAACACAAGAAAAGCGAATAAGATTGTTGTATGTCAAAAGACAACGGGCGCGCGAAAAGGCAGAATGGGCAGATCTTTTATTCAGAATTTATGCTAATCATTGGAAAACGTTACTACACTCCATCCGTCTACCTAGGCAAGCCCGGTATAGGCGCAACAAAAGCTCGCCTCGCGCCGAGAAAACTGCTACACAGCGCTTTATAAATATTCAATAGCGTGCCAGAGCAGCTGGTTGTACAGTAAGGGAAGTGTAAAACTTTGCTCTATTCTCTCGGTGCACGGTACGACATGGCATGTGGGATGGGTCTTTGGTACATATCTTTCAATTTTTCGATAGAAGTTAGTTATTTTGATGTATTGCCTCAATGTAGAGTGTTTTTGTTGTGGTTCTACTGGATTAGGTTGAAACTTTAAGTAACGAAATTCCATTTTTAAGATAGAGGCGATGGAACTAAGAATTGATCAGAATCAATATATGATAGATTAGGAATTAGATGGCGTCTCCATTTACGTATAACTTAAAGGCAATTGTTTTATGAGTTTAAAGTTTCAACTATTGCTAAATTTTTCATGCCAGAGAAAGGGCTTTTATTAGTTTTTGATCTTGGATATGAATTAATGAAAAAATAATAATGAAAAACATTCATTGCCATTTTTGCATTTATGATTAAACAATGATATCTTACACACTAATAAAGAGGGACAATTAGGATAGGGGTAGACGGGGTACGATTTTTCAGGATTGAGAGGATATACATTTAATTTATATGTTTCTATTCCATTCAGGACAAACATAACATGATTTGATATAGATTCTCTAAAAGAAATAGTGATCTGAGAATGTAAATGGACGGATTGTAATGTTAATTTTTTATAGCAGCTGAAAGATGTGACAAAGATTGTTAACTTTAGGAGTAAACTGTTCTGAACAAAGGTTTCATTATTACAAATACAAATACAAAATGTACAAATATACGAGTTGTGAAAGCATACCGCAAAATTTTTTTACACTTTGTAAACGATAGAGTAAATTTCCAGTTCAACTTGAAAAGAATCTAGAAATGGTAAAAACTTTACCATCTCTGCAAAAGTGTTTTTAAAATACGTAATACAACCTACTCCATAGAATATTCCACTTTTTTGCAAAAAAAACCCAAGGATTTCTATCACCTTAAACCTCAAGCTTATTTTAAGCGTAGATTAAGCAATATAAATTCAAAAGTAAATGTTTTATTTATTTCAACGCTTGTAGTACTATTATATTAATCTTTAAACAAATTGCTAAAAGAGTCCATTGTTTTTTTTATTGTTAAAATATATACTTTGTATTTACTTTGAACACAATATTAGAGAATCCACATTACTTGTTTACACTTCTCATAATTTCCAACTCTCTCAAACTCTCTTTCATCTTATGGAACGTTCTGCTGGGACGCTCATAATAATTGTGCGATGAAAATCCAAAACATATCATAATTCCACATTATTTCCACCACACTGGCCACTGGCGTCAGCCCAGGACCCGATGCAAAACTAAAATAATTTTGTTAGAGCCGCAACCGGCAGCGAAAGTGTCGCATTTTTGCCATTAATGCAACGCTATTACCACTAACGAGAGCAAAGCGGGGTTGGATAAAATTCTTAAATTGAGTTAACTGCTATTCCATTTTCTTGTCCAAGCGCTTTGGTGCGCGCTCGGGCGACCATGAAAAACCAGCGTCCTCTCTTGCTTTCGTTTGCCATTTTATCCGGCTCAAATCACCACGAAACCACCCATCATAACCGATCATCCGGTGGGAAAAGTGTTTTGTATTATCCGAGGTCTGGTTACAAACCGTAACCCGTGGGCCAGCTGGCCAGCACGAAACGGAACGTACGAACGGGTGGACGAAAATTAAGTGAGTGATTTGTGCTCGTCATTAGTCGATGCTTCACAGATCTTCAGGGCGAACAAAGCACACCGCTCGGGTGTGCCGTGATGCCAGACCAGGAACATCACCCAACCGGTGTACCAGTGGCGGTACCAACTTTTGCAACCATTTAAAGTGTATTTATTTAATTAAAAAAAAGCGAAGAAGCAGAAGCGGAAACCAGTTAAACCGTAATCACTCGAAAAGCTGTGGCCGAAACGATACACTGCCGAAGCGTTCGCCAACAGGAATGGGTAAACAATGTGGCAGGATTTCTTACGCTTTGTTACGCGATTGAAACAACAAAAAGAAAAAGGAAAAACCGAGCAACGATCTGGAAAAGAAAAGGATCAAGCACGGCCAGGAATGGGTTGCTCAGCGAGTCGTGGAAAAGTACTCATCATCACATTAAGGAATGTTGTCTTATTTTACACCTTCCACGGATGGATGGTACCGACGCAACGGTTCGGTTGTATGTTTCGGGGAGTATAAGATAGCGAAAAGTAATTAGCCTTAGTACATCCGCTGGCACGTTTGTGGCTGCTGCTAGATCGTGAAAAGCCAAAACGCTGTGGCAAATAAGTGGTTTTGTTATTTACTTTGTTTGCAATGGTTCGATTACTTGTAGTAGTTAACGCTTAGAGACAAATAAATCATTTAATTTTGTTGGACATGGCCGAATGCGAAAATTAACGTACTTAGTAATGCGATCGAAATAAATTTTCTAAATAAATGGAAAATAAAAAGCGTTTCTTTGCGCAATCATTCGCCGGAAAGCATTTAGAAGAGTTTGTTAGAAATGATTTACATTGTTTGAAGTAACTGAAGTGTAGATTGAACTCAGCGTGGTTGTTCAATATAAATAACCAGAATACATCTTATATAGCAGATTAATCAATTCAATCCATGCTCCAACGCTTTCTCTGATTTTTCCTTTAGATGCACTTTAATCTTTTTATCTTTTATATCGAATCAACAACATAAACAAGAATTTATAATTATTTTTCGCGAAACGCTAAGGATTGTTCAAATTTCTCACAAAATTGTTGAAGGAAAATTAAAAAACAATAATTTTTAGTAAGTTTACTAATAATGCATATGTAAGTAATTTGCATTGTGTGATAGAATAAGGGAATAAATAAATTAGGAATGAGAGTTGATCGTTAACCTCAACGAAGAGTTTATTTAATTTAGGTTTTTGCTTCATCTGATATTCTTGATTCCTAGCGCAAGAATACTTACTTACTTAAAATAATAACCGAGTATGACCGGGATAAGGTAAAACATAAAGAGAAAATGCCTTGTATTTCTTGTGATCTAAAGATGATTAAGCGGTAGGCGAACTGTAGTCATAATAAATTATAAATAAAAATAATCAACCCTGTAAAATATACAAAATTGCTGCAGACTAAAATATAGTATTTAAACCGTCAATATAAACTAGAATTTTAAGTAATCTCAGACGAATCTTTGTTCCAGAATAAAAAATGTTTACAATATGTAATACAAGTGTCATAATCACCATTTTGTCAGCTTAAGAATAAATTAGTCTGCTACTAGTTATGCAAGTATAATTAAGAAAATGACCAGACAGTTTAAACAGCTTCTCTACCAAACTATTGTGTCTAAACCTCGTGAAACAAGCAGCTCGTCAGCTAGTTTGGTGGTACACATGACGTATTCAAGTGATTGATTCTTCATGCTTCGACAAAAACCAAACCACCTTCGCTGCAGCCCTCCCTTTATAAAATGGGCCACCTTTAGCGCCTTTTCACATTTAGCAATCGTTCACCAGTTCGTGTTGTCGAAAGTGAATCAACCCACGGCAGAGCTACTGTGCGCTTGCTTGACGTGTAAAACCGATTGTCAACCTGTTCGTCAGTAGAACGGCAGCGATTCCAGACGGGAGGTAGCGTTTTGCATGAATCAATAATTTAACAACTACCTAATTCACGACCAAAAGGAACGATCACTGTGCACAGTGTGTACACTGACCTGGCTGGTAGGCACCGGGCGTCACTCACTCATGTAATGGGGGCAGCATTTTCCGCACAAAGCATTTTCAATCATTTTTCATTAACGCGCTCGGGTGCGCGCCTCCCGGCATGGCCAGGTGGAATTTAAAACATTGCACCAGGATTTTCTCCACAGAAACCCACACCACCCCACACAACCCATCCACCCCAACGGGCGTCCCTTTTAGTGGGGGAGGGGGAGGAGGTGTGGTAGCGGCATATTGCTACCGACTCGCATGCCGACCGGAAAGGTAAAATGGTACTGGCCCCGACAGGGGGTGGGCTGAGGGGGTGAGGAGGCAAGTGAAGGGATGGGGTGGTTGAAACGTTTCGTGAAAGGCTTTTGTGCAGCTGTTGAAATTATGATAATTTCTCATAATTATGAAACCTGACAGCCGGCGTATTGAACGGCGTTGGGCGCACGGTGCTGGATAGGGATTTGCGAAAAACCGGGCGAAAAAGCTTCATCCCCAGCCCAATTGGTGGTGCTTGCCGACGAGAATGACGAATGGAATCGGTTCGGTTCGGGGCTTTTTGAAATGGAAAGGTAGTGAGGGGGGAGTGAGATGGAGGAGGGGGAAGAGAAGCGGGAGGAGAGAAAGGGGTGGTACTTATCGTGGAACGCGAACTTTCATCAGCATATTTCATCCAGCTGGAGCCTTCGGAATTCGTACATTCTTTGTCGAATTCGAAAAGAATTCCTAAAACAAAGCACCGAAAACCTACCACATCGCGACAAACCAGGTGCCCCAGTTGAGGCGCAGGCAACACCAGCAAAGGGGGTAAGTTTTCTCCGTCTGTCTTTGTTTTCTTTTTTGAGTAATGCCACGCTGCAGTGCGATGACGAACGATCGGGGGTTTGCTGATATTGGTGATTATGGGCAGCAACAACACAGCGGATGTACAAACATCCAGCTCCGTTATGACCGGGAGTGACGGTTATGATAAATTGATTTAATTGATTTGAATTTAATTAATTAAAGATGCAAACTTTAGCCTTCCGCGCCGCATACTTCCATTAAGTAGGAGAAAAGGGTCCAGCCGTAGCCGAATTGTTGTGCGGGAAGACAAGAATTTCTTTGCTTTTTAGTTTGTCTAAAGCCCGTGACGCGCTAGAAAAGCGAAGAACAAACAACACTCGCTCAACATTCCATCAAATGTTAACCTGCCCGGGGGTGGCACTCGATGAAACATCTAAGAGAATAAATTTTGCAATAATCAAACTGACGAAAGTGAAGCAACGCGAAGGTCACATTCCTTGGCGTGTGGCGGTGGGCATTGTAAAAAAAACATTAACGCAATTGAAGAAAGCTGGCAACAGCATGATAGCAATGTTAACAAACACCTGTTTGGAGGCTTTACGATGAGGAAATATTTGCTCGTTTGCCTTGCATTGCATGTTTTATTTTTTAATTTATACCGGTACAGCCGTGTGTTGGAGGCATAATATCGTATGAAAGGAATTAATGCAGAATATTTTAAATGTTTCCATAATATTAAGGCGTAAGTTTCAAGTCTGCGACATCATCACGGTTGTAATCCACCAAAAAGTCGAAAGTCATCCACGTATGTCATAGTAAATATTTAATATTCAAATGCGTCGTGTTCAAGAACGGTTGCTAACTTAATTCTTATTTTACTTTCAATTCAACGTATTACTTTATAAAGGCGGGGTTTGACTCTATAGTCACGTACTTGGAATATTAATATGTTCAAATGCAAACACTTTTATCCCAGTACGTTGGGTACATTTTCTTATAAACAGCATTAACGTTTTCCTTTCTTTTCATGCTTTTGAGTTTACTTTGAGCTTTTTAAGCTTATAATCGACGTTTTGTGAGTGTTTAGACCACTGGCACGTGACAAGTAAGCAGTATAGGTACATTTCCTCATTTAAGTAATTTTTATCAAAACTGAACCTTCTGAACATTTTCCTGAAGTCATAGACATTAAGCTATGAAATCAGAGTTTAGTAGTGCTGAGATAACAAAGCACATTAATAGGACTAGTTCATGTTTTGACCAGCAAATCAAGCTTAATCGTTGAAATTATATACCAATGTCACTGTCTGTTGCACCAAGAGTAATATCCTGATGTCCTTAAATATTGGAGAACACCTGAGATATCTACACAATTCCTATACAGGTACGGTTAAAACACATTTGTAAGCGTTTGGAGGTGTTGCTTTGTTACATTGAAGAGCTTTGATGTAACTTTAAAACCATTAGATTTGTTTTCTCCCTTCAAAAGAAGTCATAAGGCCATTCTAAAAAAACCGCCAGATTAGGCCTACGACTCAGGCACTAGGTAATTATCGTTTTTGATTGCTAAAGTGACCGTTGCTGATGATTTAATGTTTTAAATGTCCTTGATGTCCTGAATAGAACACGTAACTGTCTTAAATTTTCTCAAAGCTCTTCAAAGATCTGCTCAAATAACGCTAGAGTAACAAGTGATTTTAAACTACTGATCACAATTAATTCAAATTTCCGCTTCAAATATCCCTCACAAGACCGTTTTAAATAACCACTTTGACACCTGTTATACGTTTCTCAACAAAAATTTTTGCTGCTTTGGCACTCCACATTCACAAACACAATATCATCTTACCGGCCATATGTTGAAAAAGCCACTTTCCCCACAAATGGAGGCGCATGGTCATCCACTGGTAGAAATGGGGCTGCAAAGCATATATTTGTACTGCCCCCTTACCCAAACGGGTAGTGTTTTAGTGATTGTACCCCAAACATGTGCGAGAGAGATTTTCGTTTGTTGAATCAGATCGTTACACACCACCTAATTGCGGTTGTACGGCCTGCTTCAGCAAAACCCCAACACGCGCACACCGAGATGAAACCACACCGACTCGAAACAGAAGAGAAAACCGAAAGCGAAGACGACGAAGGTGGCTTAATTTTCCGGTAGCTGAAATATGGGACACCAGATCAAGAATCACCAAAATTAGGGAACTGATGGACTTCCTATCCTCCTTTTTTTTGTGCTTTCAGTGTACCTGAACGTGTGTCCAGCCCGGTCGGTAGCCCATATCCCGGATCCAGTTCATCAATCTCCCTCCCCTTCCCCCGTTCGGTCCTATCCCGACATCCATTCGGACAAGGTTTCTGAAAAAAGCTCGAAAGACCGTTTCTGATGTCACTCACTGAGTCGGTTTGGTACGGGTTTTTTGGTTCAATCTTGTCGCTCGCTCCGAAGCACCGGTTGTCGAGGTTGGAATCAAATTTATTTCACAACAACGTCGGGGACACATGTCAACGATGACAACGATTGTGAAACCCGAGCAGCCCTGAAAGCATCGCCCCGAACAATCGTACATGCGGGACATGCTAAATTGATTTAATTTATTTCCAACGCATTGTGTTTTTCGGTCAGCTGAGCACGAATGTTGACCTCTTCGGGGTTGGGTTTTGCCCCATTGTGCCAGCTTCCCAGCTCCACAGATCACAGGGCTGTACGCTCTGTTTTGTTGCTACGCGTGAGTTTCCCGGTGACGGAACCTATTTGTCCTTTCGATCGGTATCGATCGTATCCTAATGGTTTGCTTGGACGAAAAAAAGAACGATCACCAGACACAGCTGCAACAGGAAAACGAGCGAAATAGTTTTAATTACATTCCCAACCATTTTAGAGCCAAAAAACAACCCCCATCCCACCGGGGCTGTCCGATTCGTTGTGTCCGAAAAGCGTTATCGTCATCGTTAGGTGGCAGCCAATATTTTGTGAGTGGCGTTGTTGCTGCGAACGGGCAAACGTTGTAAAATCGTCATTGAAATGTCCGGCCGTTTTTTGAGAATCCGGATGAAACATATAGTTTGGCCCCCCGGAGATGGTGCAGAGTGAGCCACAAATGTGTGGATGTGTGTGTGCATGTGTTTGAAGTTGATAAGGATCGAAATTAAAATTTTCATCCTCACTCCACGCTCATTTTTGGATAAAAGTGTCCGTTTCGGTACGAGATATCGTCCCGATAGCATAGAAACTGTCTGCGGTGAAGTAATTATTTTGTTATCAAAAACCAAGTCTAAACGACACGACCGGGGCTCATAGTTTTGCTCGGGCTGCAGTTGCCGGTTTGGCAATCGTTTCGATGTCACACAACGAAATACATAAACCCAGTATAAAAGAGCGTAACAAAAGTTTCGATTGTTCCATTTGCTGCATGGGTTTTCCACCCAGTGGCTATTTTAACCATCATTCACTTTGCAAAGGGCTAATGAATGGTGTTGTCAGAGATTAGGTACAGCACGATATGACACTTAAATTATGCTTTGATTATCTACAATGATGAGTGGAGGTTTTTGGGGTAAGTTTTGTTGAAATTTTGCATTCTATGGTGATGGTTTTCCTGGCAGCCCAGCAACGTAACACCAACTGTGAACAGTGAAAAACATTTCTCATATATTGTGCAGACAATTCGGACTCGTAAATCCTCCAAATTCAAATCTGCAAAATTCCAACTCGAATCAGCAATAAGTGCGTCATTGACAGATCTATTTGACAGTTTGTTTATAACACTCGCTTCGATGCTTTGTTGACAATATATTGTACAATGAAATTGACCGTTATTTAGAAACTCAAAGCCTCCATAAAAAAAAATTGATCGTTATTCGGACTAGAAACAAATATAGCAAATAATATGACGCTTATTAGATAAAAAAGTTTCGATACATTTCTAATAGATTTGTTAATATTGTGTTTTAGTCTACGTGTGTAGTAAATATGATTTTGAAATAAATAAAGTTCCTTTCATTTGATTGATTTAAGGAAAACGGAAATTGACAGTATTGAAACAACCATCATAAACACCTAATATGTCAGTGACAGATCAGTTGCGAGTGCATTTTCTATTTTCGAGCTGGAATTTGACGAATTTTACCCAAAATGCCCTATCTCAGCTTTTCGAACATACAAAAATGAGTATAAAAAGTATTGCCACAGCTGTGATGGTCTTGCATGTCTTATAATTCCTCTACTCTACTACCTTTTCTTCATCTATGATTTATCTATTTAAAACCTATAATTGAACAGTTGATTTGGCACTTCGTTTGCAACAGAAAAAAAATGGAAAGAAACGAATGTCACACGCATAAAGCTTCAACCTCAAATTATCGGTCAAATAAATTATTGCACCGAGCCCGCAAAGCTGTTAACGGTTGAATAAATTTGAATTATTTTTTGTGTGCAAAGGTTTCGCTTTCGCTTCACTCCGCTCCACTCAATCGCACTCTATTCAAACGGATAACTACTGCAAAGTGTACAAAAATTGCATTCGCAATTGAATTACACTGGTTCGGGGCGAAGAGTTTTTTTGCTGTTGCAAAAAGCGTACAAAAAATCGATAGAAAAAAGGAGCACAAAACCGATTATATTGTGTTGCAGTTTAACCCACACGTAGATCAACTTGAGCTTTCGACTACGCTTTATTTACTCTATTTTTCCCCCTTTTTGGTTGTTAT
>STHB01019893.1:0-12083 GCA_018908115.1 Anopheles rivulorum
GCCGTACACGCTAGTGTAACGATCTAGCCTGGTTGACTGAGTTCTCCCTTCCCCGATACGATTCGAGTCACGATTGCATGAGTTTGCAAAACGGCGACAATGCGGAAACTGGTTTCCAAAGTCCAAAAGAAGAAAAAAAAATCGACTGGATGACAAAAAAAAATCATCCCCATGCGGTACGTGGCAGATAATCGGAAACGGCAAGCTTCTGCATATTTTCCACCAATAATATGCTGAACAGTGACTTTTTCCCTTTGTGATGCCGTTTCCCTTTTTGGATGTGTTCTTTCGCAGATTCGCAGAATTGTTCCGAAGGAAATCAGCGTGAAAGAGTCACGCCAGAGTGTGGGGCCGCGGTAATTGAGTTGTCGAACAATCGTGAAACACATTCCGAGCGTTTGTGCTTCGCCAAGAATTCGTTGCTGGTTCCGCGCAAGGATTGCCGATTGTCTTGTGCTGTTCATTTCCGCATTGCGATTGTCGCGCGCGCGTGTAAACGCGAAACGAACGTACCCGTACGAACGGAAACCGAGTTTCCGTGGGCAAGTATTACAATTATCTTGCACGGAAAAAGGGTTTTTTTTAGTTTTGGTGCCAGACACACGTACTGAAATGGCAAAAAGTCTGCCCGAAAGTGAGAAGATCCGGTTGATTTTGGTTTCCACCACTTACCGGAAAAGAACAAGCGTATCTAGCGAGCGTAATGATGCAAAGATTGCAAAACGGTTATTAAATCAAGTAATAACGACCAGCGCCCAAAGAACGGCCCGGGACGTCTCTGTTCTCGGTGTTGGCGAAGGTATTATTTGTGCTTCTGTTCGTAAAATACCACTCCACTTCACTCGATCGGGGAACGGTCGGATGTTCGGAAGTGGCGCGTTGAAGAGATGCATAATCAGCTTCTAGCAGAACTACTTCAATATTTCTGCTTCATTTGAAACCGTATTCTGGCATCGAGTCGAGTCGGCTCGATCCGACCAGTCGAATAGGGAAAGTGAGATAGATAGGTCGGGTTGATAGTGCACTTAGCGATCGGTCGGCATTATGATGGTGCCCTAAAATGCACGACCGGAGCAATTTCGCAGCGCGCATTTAGTGTGCATTTAGTGCAGGCAGCTTACGGGCACCGATTGGGAAGACGATTGGATTGCATCGTAGTACGTGGCCTCCCTAGTCATTTCCACTTTCGGCGGGATCTTAAGCTGATTATTGGAAATGGAGATTGCATACCATTAGGATACGCCGGTTTCGTGTTTGGTTGAGTGAACTGAACGGATGGTACGGTCGGCACCGACCAAATCTGTTGTGATTTTCGTGAGATATAGTGCCATTAGCAGGCAATTTGTTGTTTAAGTGAAGATGTACAATCTTCTATTATTAAATATTATTTTGTAATTTCCATTTCAGTTTTCAGCCTTTAAAATATCGAAATATAATGACTATTCACTTTTAGGAATTATTTATTTTTTAATGTTTACTTTGAAGATTTATGAGGGAAATATTTATACTTGTTAGCTCGGAAAAATTTAAATTCTAGGATCGATATTGTAGCAAAATTACTTAAAATCTCATCATTTCAAAAATATTATTAAAAAAATCCTTTCCTTCACAAAAAAGCATAAAAATAACTCACCGTTTGCACTGTAAAAAAAGGTGAACCGTACAGATGCACGCTTTGCAACTAAACTGCAAATGGAATGCACCTTTAGTTTTTTAGTTTTGCTCATTAACGGCACAGATTGAAAAACGATACGCGAGACACGATGTCTGACGTAGCCCCGCCAGCTCAATATTGCCGGGTGCATTCTATCGCGATGAAACAATCGGCAAACAGCCGACACGTTTGCCAGTAAACAGCTAATCTGCATCTAAGGCTGGGATACGATATATAGATCGGTATTTATTCCCACTTCACGGCAGCGAAATGTTAAAAATTATTGAGCGAGCGGTGATGCGGTCCACGAGCAGCTACTAAGTGATGGAAAGGAATGTTTGCTTGTCGTTAGTTGTTTTTGTTTAGAGTGTGGCTGTTTTGTTGCTGCTTTACGGGTGTTTTTTTTTTATTTCCACCATTCCCTGACCGGTGATGATGTTCCTGCCCAGCACTTAATGTGGTGCCGTGGATGGTGCGAACCGCTTACGTGAACTTTTGACTCCGGCACACACGTCGTACGATAGCGCAATCGCGACTCGATCGCGAAAAATGCAAAATGTGGGCAAATATTTACCGACCGCAACATTAGCTCTAAGCGATGATAAACGATTCACCTTTGGTTTGATGCAAAACAATACAGATGGTGGTGCTATGAGTGGCATAATAACTAATTACCCTCACCGATATTGATCAGTTTGCATTGGAAGGTGAGTGATAAATTAATTGCGAGGGAAGAACGAAAAAACAAACATGCATTAAAGTGCGATTTTCTCGTTTGTTTAGAGTAAATTGATTACTCGCCATGACCTAGTGTAGAAACGGAAAAAAAGTTCATTAACATGTAATTGAGGATTTATAAATTTTGAATTTATTAAGCAACAAATGGTACGCGAATCAACATTAACAACTGCTAGCCGTTACAAACATCAACTCCAACGACTCGTGGGAAAAATGTATCCTTTTCGGGCGAGATTTGAAATATTGTTCCCCTGTCACATTACATGGAAAAGCTACAATCGCTTGTCTTGACCGACACCAAAGAAGAAAAAACCCAAACAGGCCGAATATTTAATCAACGGACACTAGGAACTGGTCGTCCTGAGCGAGATGATAGCTCCCTTCACACGCACAAAAAACACGGATGATAACGGCGCGTTGTTAACAGCTGCCAAACCTCCATTTCCCACTCAACGTTTCCCGCTCGATTCACACCCGGTTTGTTTTTTTTTTTTGTAAGTCAGCCAACATTCAGTTACTATTGTATGAAAAATAACCCAACAAAAAACGATCTAAACCTCGCGGGTTCTGCCAGCTGCAGCGCGGTGCATTAAAGCATCGCGGACAGCCGCGATGCATTCCGTGTGCATTTTCTCACCAATTACCGCGAGGGACCGTACCTTTTGCGATGATGCCCGGTCAACATGGGTGAATGGTTTATACGTGTGTGTATGTGTGTGTGTGTGTGTGTGTGTTTTTTTTTATTAGTTCAACTTTCCTAAGGGATTTGTGCGTGTTTAGTTGTGAAAGTTTATCAATTTGATGATGGTAAAGGTTGTCAAGCCGCCCGTATGTATAAGCGCTTATTCTTTTGAACATCTGAGGCCAGTTGCCGAACGAGATAAGCACTGGAACAAGGGGTTCGATATGGTGTGAAATATTTACAGAGATTTCTGTCTTTTAAGTTTCTGTTTTAATTGAAATTATAGTAAAATTGCTTAGTTTATTGAAAATTTAAAAATGATTGTAAAAAAAACAGAATTTAAATTAATCCTAGTGAAAGGGAATCAACAAAGAAGAGAGTAAAGTCCAAATAACAATAAGTAAAAATAATAAAAGTCAATCTAATAAGTACAAAATGAATGTAAAAGAAGTATGAAATCAAGTAAGAGAAGACAAATAAAAAGAATGAAAACAAAAATAAATTTCAGTAAAAAAATCACAAAAAAATAGAAATTAAGCAGAAGATAAATATAAGATAAATAATAAAAGATAAAAAACCACTCCTTAAAAACGAACAAAATATAGAAAAATTCTTGAAAAATTTTATCAAAGCATATAAAAGAATGAATAATTTTAAAGAAAATTGTAGTTAATAAAAACAACTTCAATGGAAAATACAAACAAAAAGAAGAATATAAAGCTGCACAGAAAAGTGAAAAAAACAAACGCTTGTACTGCAAAAGAAAATTGAAAAATCCTGCTTCAAATAAACAATCCCTTAAACGATCCTTTCATAAATAAAAGAACAAAGAGCTGCTGCTACCGCTTTGAAGAAGAGAAAAACCTGTTGAATGAATTAATACCATATTCCGACCATTCAAAACACACATACGCACACACATTAAAACTCGGTCAAGACGTGAGTTCCTCGGCTTTCACCAACCTTTGCAAACCTCTGCCCGGGATTGCATAACAATAAGTTCCTGTTTTATGCGCTAGCGCATCAAAAAAGGGTTGACCGGTTCCCTCGCGGAAGCATTCACACAGCGTCACTAATGAAAGAAAGTATTGATCGCAAAGAAAGCAACTGGCGGCAGCGGTGTTGTGACCAAGCGCGACACGTCCCTCCGCGGACGACCGCGGGAACCGCGCAAACAACCGCGATATCGCATCCATTTTTTCTCCGTCGACGTCACCACCATCCCGGGAGGGATAAAATTGTTCTAAAATTCCAAAAAGGAAGGGGGTACACAATCTAAGGCCATTGTCCTTAGTGCTGGGGGAAAAAATGATGGCAACTTCTCAAGATGCACACAGGGAAGTATTCCGTGTTGTTTTTTTGCTAAAGTTTTCCACTCGGGGTTGCTGCGTTGTGCACACGCTGCTCGCTGCTCACTGTTTTGTCAAATCGAGGAGTTTAATTTCAATCAAACAATCAAACAAACCAAAAACGACGCATGGCTCATGTTCAGGCAAAGGAAAAGAAGGGATGTTTCTGCTGCATTATTCTCGTGATCCGCTTCTCCTCTTTCACATTTACATCCGAATGGAGGTTTCCGAAAGCGAGTTGCTTTATCATATCGTCCTTTGTGTACTCTTTTTTTCTCCTCCATTGTGCTTCGATTGCGTTTCTTTCGTTTTTTCACATTTCTATTTTCTTTTCTATCAAACTACACATTTTTATGAAAGGTTGAAGAAAGCATTTCTCTTCGTTTTACTTGGTTTTGCTTAGTTTTGCAAATTTCCTAAGGTTGTTTGAAGAATCCAATTCAGTTTTCTACCGTTTTAAAGTTGGAAATGGGAAACTAAAATAAAATACATATTTTATATTGTAATTTAATCCCTTTAAGACTCAGTAAAATTGATTTAAAATAAAATACAATATTAAAATAATCAATAAATTATCAATCATCCTTTCTTCCACCCTTATATAACAAAATGCAAATCAAGAACAATCGGAACGTAACAATTTCTGTCAAGGAACTTCTCTTGGGCAAATGGTTCCTGAATAAAAAACCAAGAAAAAATCGCCCTAACTACACATTTCCAATCGCAACACGCAAAACGAACCGTGGCCCGGGAATAGTTTAACTCCACAGCACACGGTTCCGTACTGTTCAACAACTAGTTTATGCTAAATTTATGAATTCCGGCAAAATCGAAGTGAATGACCCGTGTGCAATGGTTGGAAACCTGAAAGGAAACGGGCTATTCGTTCTTCCTTTTCCCAATTCAACGCTCAAGTTATCCTGTTTTGTTCCACACACACACACACTTGGAGAAAGGGCATTTGCATCAGAATGCAATTCGATTGTTTCCTGTGGATTTTACCGGCATGATGTATACATGGCCCAAGAAAGGCACCGGAGGAAGGATCACGATAAATTCACCATGGTGTCCGCCCATCGGGGGAAAGTGAGGTGAATGGGTTGAAGAAAAGCATCGAGGGAAAACAATCGTGGTGCTGGGTTTCGCGTGAAGAAAGTGGACAATGCCAGTGGGAATCCCTCTCTCGACGTACGAAATACATTGCAATTAGAGTGTTTAGTGTGTAGAAGACCCTTGCGCATATTTCTCTCCGTTTCGATGCCACTAGTTGAACAACGCAGGACGAATTCGAAGGGCTTAACGAGAAATGAAAAGGTATGCAGCGACTACGCAGTTCAGCTTATAAAAATCAAAAAAAAAACAGGATAACAAAGCAAATATAAAGATTTAGAATGAAATCCCCTTTCTTTTTTCCACGAATGATAGATCGCGCATTCGCGCTCTTGTTGATGCCCGTGGTGAATAATGTTTATCCCCTTGTTTTTCTTCTCTTGCACATTTTAAATCAAGATTTTCTTACAAAGATGCGAGTGGAAGATGCTTGATAGAAGGAATCAACAATCAAACCGGGCACAGGATTACATAACTCGGAACGGGTTCTTTTTTTGTGCAGTTTTGTGCGTGTTGTTATGGCATACATGTAGAATTTCGCGCGTATCAAACGACAATGCTCCTCTCCGGTGAGTTTTTTTTTTTGTTGTGGCTCATTAGGCGTTTGAGTGATTTGCGTCAAGATAAAAAGATAAACCAGAGCGTCTGTTGAACGAAAGAAATAACAAAATTTGAAAAAGTCTCAGTTATATATTTTTGTAGCATTCATTGCAAGACAGTGATTGCATTTTTAGGATCTTTGTCTCTGTCCACCAACATTTTTTAGCAAAAGCGTCAGCCGAAGCTAAGCCACATCTGCCTGAAAGATCCGAAAGAAGCGACTAAAGACGTTGAAGAAAATAAACTTTTCGACAACTTCAGGGATTCCTCTTAGATGACTCAACTAACTAAGAAGAATAGACAACTTTTAAGATATGTTCTTCAAGGAACTCGTTGACTGGTTAACTGAAATTAAATATTTCCAACGATTTGAAATAAAATCACCAAGAGACTTTTACCAAGAAGTATCACTCAATATACTACGTATATGATCTCATCTACCATCCCAAAACATTACTGGAGATGATTTCCTGACAGGATGATTTCCTGTCCTGCGAAGATCTTCAACTCTTCCAACGACTCTTTGGTTCTTTCATAGGACTTTCAAGATCAGAACCCAAACGGATGATGAACTCCAATAATTCTGACGGATACAAGGATGCCAAGATCTCATAACTATTAGCATCAATGCTTTGGGTGATCTTTGCCCTAAGATTCTAATCAGCTGTCGTAAGGTAGACATTAAATGCAAAATATTCAATTATAATCGGTCAGATATTTTAAACTCTTGAAATTAGTTTATCAATTTGTTTAATTGTAATGTATAAAAGATACTAACTCGTTGATTAATATCTCCACTATTCCTCGAAACTTTAATAGATTGAAAATAGTTCAAATATCACATGATATTGGTTCTTTGGGAACATTTGCTCACCAATAAGTTATCATCAGCAGATACCTAGTACTCTCTTCCTTATTCACACACAAACGAGAAAGGTAAGTGTTTCTGTTGTAATTTACACAAGGTAAACTCCCGGTCGCCACCACCAAAAGTATCTATTTACTTGTTCCCATTAATCAGCGAATCTGTCCACCATTGAAATTTCGCCACCGCACTGTCATCATGGCCAATATCCTCGTTTTCCTCCCGATTTCGTAGCACTAAATTAACCAGACGTGAGACTGTATCCCGCAACGTCACAAACCGCGCTTCCGTTTCAGCTGTAAGGAGCTCATTAAAAATTAATCTTGCTGCCGTGGACAGACAGGGGAAAAATGGTGTAGAAAAAAAAGCATGACATCCACCGGTCGCGGTAGGGATATTTCCAATTCCAACCAACTTCACTCAACCGTAAGAAACTAATTGATAAGCCCGAAGGGAGGTGTCCCGAACGATGATGCTGCTCCTGCTGCTGCTGATGATGATTATGATGACGATGGTGATAGCGGTGGTTACGCAATCGAACGTAGGGTGGTGCCGGAAGTTGCGTGGGCGGAAGGAATAGAAGAGGAAGAAAAGGGGATGGTGCCGAGAAAATAATAGGGCCAGAGGATCATCATCAAAGGATTACGCGAAACCGGTGGAATGGAATTTTTGCAATTTCACTTTAAAGCTCAATCAGGCGCATTTTTCTTCCACCGAGACATAACACAAGACGAAATGCTAAATAATTCCCCCTTGCCGAGGGTGGCGTAGTTAAGACCGAGGTCCCCATTCAAATCCTGCGGCGTGGCGCATTTTAATTTGAAACAGTTTTGTTTGGTTAATGAATGGAAAGGTTGGAAATAAATTCTTGACTAATGGGTAGGAAGAAAGTCAATCCAATGAGAAAGCTGTACAATTATTGGAAATCACACCGACTGTGTGTTTTATGATGTAATTTCTTTAAACTTATTAAGTTATTTTCTTGAGATAATAAATAAACAATAAATCTTTAATTATTGAACTCATTTCCTTTCACTTTCATCCCTATTTTTGCAAATATTATTTACTATTGCAACGGAATTGTCATCGCAAAATGTGAATAAGGTCAACAAATGGCAATTTAATCAAGACAAACCCAAATACCAAACCAAAAGTTTGATGTTCTCCGGTGGAAAGAAAGAGAATCACTGGCAATAGAGCTTCATTCTCCAACATCAGCACCATTGTTTATTCCACCGGGGCCGGTGTGTGTGTGTGTGTTGGAAAAGTCACCACACCCCCCAAACAATGAAGCCACCATCGGAAAAAGGCGGAAAATGCTATTAACATTGCGCATGGAAGCGAAATTTTCGGGAAACGCGTGGAGCGTGGTAAAATAAAATAAGCGGAAGTAACACAATGTAGGCCGGGGTGAGAAGAAGTGGGTGAAGGGGTAAACCGAAAGAAGGAAAATAAAAACTAACGATGCACATTCGCTTTTCCACTGCTTGGACCAAGCAGCACAACGGCACAAGTAACATCCTTCCCCGAATACGATGCGTATTCCTTCCGGTTTGTGTTGTCCTTGTGTGGTGGAAAATTAGACAAAAAACTTCCGCTCCATTTTCCCGCGCACACGCTTTCTTTTTCTCTCACACACACACCCGGAAAACCCTTTTTCTTCTAGTGGTTATGTGTGTGTGAGTGATTTTTATTTTTATTTTTGTTAATTCTTTCGAAAAGTCCAACAAAGATGCAAGGATCACACCAGTGTGCCGGATACGAATTTCCACCCTTATTTCACGTGGCCGATGAGCACCATGAGCTCACCCGGTTTTTTTTTTGTTCCGGTGGCAATAAATATAAAAATTGATGAGCGCGTTTTGCCTTCAAGCCGTTCGCAGGGCCAAGCGTTACGGCCGTTGGAATGGCGTGGAAAATCGATACCACAACGCACGCCAAAAAGAGGGAAAGCGCTAGATATGAGGAAGAGGGAGGGAAGGGAGGGGGAAGGAGGGGGCTGTTTTAAGAAGGAGTTTCGCCTGCCTAAAGTTTCGTATATTTTCTTTATTTGTTCTTGAGCAGTTCGCGCCGTGGGAGTTGATGGCGAATTGTTCAATCCGTCAGCGTAGGGAAACACCCACAGCACAGCGTGGGTTGCCGGCCCATGATGCATAATGGTGATGGGATTGCCCCGTAAACACACAGGAAGGACACAGAACACAATCGGCAAAACAAACGCCGAAGCATTCTAATTCGACAAATCGCTTCGACTGTGAGGCCTCCCTTTTTGCGATGGCAAATGGACATTGAGCGTTTGTGCTTCAATCCGGATCCGAAAATACACAACAGAGTGCTCGGGAAGACAGAAACTGTTTTCGCGCGCACATGAAGACACTTCGTGATCGGGGAAGTGTAATTTATTCCAAAACCCGGACTAACGACAATCCTGGTGCCGTTTTTTTATCAAAAAAAAAAAACCCCGATCGACCGACCGAGTGCGTTTGCTTTATGAAGTTGCTTCCGGGTATTGAATTGTTCCAAACCGCACAGCATTGGCACCGGATATGCGGAGTGTCGTCCTTGGCAGAGGAAAAATATCCAACATTCCAAGTAAATGGTTTTCCTTTCTTTTCGTTTCATCGGTGCGACGCATTATTGGGAGTTCCAAAAAAGAAAACATCAAGCCACGAAGAAATGGAAATTGGAAAGTTCTCTTTCCCTTTTCTTTGCTGCCGCGAAAGCAATTTCCCTTTTTTTTTACAGTGACTCACGAGTCGGTACGCACCAAACGGATTGGCTTTGGTGGTGATTGAATAACTGAATTATTGATCCAGAAGCGAAGAAAAAAAAGGGTTCTTCTCGGGTGCTTCCCCGGAACGGAATGCCCGACCGAGATTGGGCGTCTTAATCGCGTGGTGACGTTTCCTTGCCGAGGGATGATTCGATGCAATCACGAGAGAGAGCAAGCCAAGGTTCATCAAATTGAAACATTAGATGATTGGTTGGTAAAATGGAAAGTTCTTGGGTAGTGAGATTTTTGAGTTCTATTCTTGTTTTTTTGTATGATAAATTAATCCATCGCAAAAGGAACGTTGTTACTGGAGCGACTTCGTTAATGGTCCTCACGGCAATATGGAGAGTTGGCTTGTTAGGGAAATTATTTATCACCTTCGATTGCACCATTGCGTCTCAAACTGGGCAAAAGGACCCAGTGTCCCAGTGGGAAATGTGTCCCGCATGCTTTTTCTTCCTTTCGAATCCAAAAACGCGATAAGCCAACGAGCGAGCTAACGAATTCTAACGAACTCCCACCTCCGCATTTGGACCGTTAACGAAGCGCCGGAACCGGAGGCTAATTTGCCCAGCCCGGTTCTACCCGGCTGTCCCTTTGCCGGTTTGGCAAAACCCGTGGACGCGAGCTCAATTTGTACCAATTCGTGTTCCATCCACCCAACTAAACAGAAAAAGAAACCTCCCACAAGGAACTCCCTAAACAGGACCTTAACATGCGGCGTCCCTAGAGTCGCACTTAGTACCTATCGAGATCGCGAGAAATTGGACGAGTGAGAGAGAGAGAGAAAGAGAGGGAAGAAAAAGGGATGCTCGTGGGTTTTATTTTCTGTGGTAAATTTTCGGTACCACATTGGTCGCTACCGTCTAACGAACGGACAACATACACCCGGGCGGTGTATGTAATGTACCAAAAAACCATTGGAACAAAACAAGAGTCCCTCAGGTAGTGAGTTGGGGACTCCACAAGATAAAAAAAAGGTTAATAATAATCGGACATCAAGGTTGTTTTCCACGTGTTTGTTTGTGCCCCCCCCCTCGAAAAGGTGACGTGTGGGCTCTTGTCAGGTTAACCACCACGTTTGACCGACCCACCGCGAGTGAAGCATTCGATCCGATGATATTGGTCGCGAGAATCTGAATGCGGGCAGGATATATATATATGCGTGCGTTTGCGTTGTGCGTTGGCCGCGAGACTTTATCCGTTTACACACGCTGTTGTTCGATAGGAACAGCAGCGGAATTGGCGTATAATTCAATTTCTGGATGGCGCACCGCAGGCAAAATGGGCAACGATTGTGAGCGCTGTGGGAATTGTTTCTGCGCTCTATCGTTCGCGTAGGCTGCAAGGCTTTAATCATGCGTTGAGGTGATTATGGGCGAACGTTAAGTTCCGAACTAATCTGATTTGACGTAACGGTGGAAGGGAGCAGCGTATGATTTTTTCTTTCCTTCCTTCGGTCGCTGAATATAAAGAAGCTGTCGTGAAATGCAGTGCTTAATCACATAACGTAAAGATTTGATAAAAAGCAAACTCAAACAGTGGGGTAAAAATGGCGTAAAAGTAGCCATAACTCCTGCACTGTGGTTTATTTTTATGAGCTAAGCATAAAATATTAATGTTTATACTGCTTTCCTTTCTTTAATGCTTTTAAGTAATGATTTAAGTAACAAAACTCTCATTAATTACACCTTTTGGGGCTAGTAATAACAACTTTTAGGGCTAGGTTCAATGTAATTTTGTAAAGCTACTTAAGCTAACTAAAAAAGTATGGCGAATTCGATTTGTCAAGTTCTGGTGGATTGTGCATGTCACTAAAATGACACCAGACAACCCAACTCGATGTCTTTTCAGTCGTTCTTGAGGAGATGAAAGACCTTCAGTAATGACGGTAATCTATCTGCTAGAACTGCAGAGTAAATGACAGCCAATGACAACTAACTCTGAGTAGCATAACAAATTCTTGAGGAAGTATGAAACGGAGAAGCTAATAATGCTAATAAAGCTAATAAAAGATAAACCTTCTTTAGGCCATGATGCATATGATCAGATACAGAAGTCTAGGGTTGCCATCTTCAACCGGATACTACTCTTTATCCGTAGTACTCCATCTTGACTGGAGTACATTGCAGAAATGCTATACTGAGAGTTGTCTAAATTCTTGTTTAAAATCTCTTTGGTATGATCTTCCAAACATATTCTTAAACGTCTATTCTTCTGGTTGAGTTTATCTAATTAAGATTATTAAGCTATTCTTATCGTACTTTAAGGCTGGAATAAAGGATATTGAAATTATTTGAAAAATCTAAAAT
>STHB01019904.1:0-12082 GCA_018908115.1 Anopheles rivulorum
AGAAAAACAAACAAGAATAAACACACTAAACACAAATCACAGTAAATAGCGTTACCGAATCTGGGGTTGTTAGGGAATGACGCATTATTAGCCTTCAAACATTGAACCACTCTGTAACCGTTTATGTCCTAAGTATTCACATGGGTAGTTTGTGCTTTCTTCGTGAAACATACACTTACTGTAAAAGTACCTAAACTAACATGTACTTTCGGTAAAAGGTAATGAACGAATAAAGAACGAATACAAAAACAACTTCGCAATTAGTTTTTTTGAAAATTATTTTCCCTTATTTTAAGCCTCTCTTTAAAGTTAAAATGAAAGAACTGGACGTTTGTTGGGGTCACCCAAGATCATCTTTATGCGAGAGATTTCCCACTTATTTCCATACCGGATGAAAAGGATTATCTTACCAAGGATTTGTGGCTGTAAGCAGAAACGGGATGTAAACAATTCTATCACACTGAGCACCGAACATCCTGTTATGGGGGGATGCAAAAATTAATTCATCCTTCTCCCTAAACGAGCTTTAATGTAGGTTATACATGAAAGAAAAAGAATGTCTTAATCCAGGCAGGCATACACACAAACCGCGATCTAAACCGTGCTGTAAAAACCTAATCCAAATCCGTTTCCTCCTTTGCCAATAAATCAGCCCGCATTTGTTAGTAAGAATTTTGTACGAATCACGAAAACAAGCACAACAAACTGGTCCGAAATAGTCGTGAAGCGGAATTAGAGAGTGTATTTTATGTCTCTTTTTTCCTTTTCTTTGCTCCTTTCTAGTTCTAGTTTTCCGGTATTCAGGCCAAACGTATCGACTTAATCATCAGCCAAAAAATATTCGTTGATTTACATTTTTGACATCGACAAACAAAGCAAAGCAGGCGCGAATTCGTCGAAACCGCGAAGGTTAACTTTAACGGCCTACTAAAGCGGTAAGTCAATGGAGAAACCATCCCCGGAGCTTGAAGAGTTCGCTTACTACAATTTCTGGGCCAATTTTGTGTAGCGAAGATAACAAAGTTTGGTGCTGACTGTGTATAGCTGTCTGCACCGATTCTCGTCTCAAGCTGGTTTGCAGGTTAGCGAAAATGGTACGTTCGTTTCCAAAAGTAGCTCAAACAATCGGAAAACTTTTCTTTCAAACCGACACCTAGTCCGTCGACCTAGTCTGTCAGTCCGTCAGTGCTCGTCGCACGACCACGACCAGACCGATGCCGTTCCGGGCCTGGCCGGGCATTTAATCCTCCCGAGTGCTGTCCAATTTTATTGGCCATCAGGGAGTAAAAAACGGGCGCACCGACACCCGGAACCCGCCGGCACCGGGAAAGCGAGGAGAAACGAAGGAATGAACTGCGTAAACTTGTCGAATGCCAAAAATCGAATAAATAACGTCCGTACGCTTGTACGCCGAGGGTGAATCTTGTAACGCTGGAAGTGAGTGAAATTCCACGGTAAGCACCCGGGGAGGATTGGGTTGCGATTAGGACGGGAAGGGGTACTATCGTGCCACGGAACCAGAATCGTGACCGGCACTGTTTGCGGTGAAATTTGATACTTTAAGTTGTTTTGCATAAGGAAGCTACAAAATGCGTGCCTTTTGATGTAAACGCTTTGCCGTGGTTCCCTTGGTAACGGTTGCTTGCAAACAAGTGTAGATGTAACCCATCATCAAGTTAATTCGTGCAATGTTAACTGTGTTGGTTAAATTTCATGCCAATTTGTCATTGCAACGGGAGCGGCCCTAGTCGAAGGACGGGCAATGTTTATTAACAGCCATTTACCGCACATGTCGTGGGTTAGCGTTCCGGAAAACGTATATTAATAGTTTTAATTTTAATATAAAAATAACAATATTAATTCTTTTTCACCCGAGAATAGTAAAAGACCAATTAAATTGCATCTGTACACAGGGCTGGGTGATTAATGGTCATGGAATGTTGGAACTAATACGCCAAGATGTTGTAGTGGTACAAAGCCGAATTCTTTGTTCATTGTGATTCTCCGGTGAATTTCGTAGGTATCCATTTGATTTAGGTTTATTTCACATTTAATCAAATAATAAATTTGTCCATTATTGTTTTTCCTAACGTTACACAATAATATGTTATTTTTCAAACCTTTTTGCATTCTTTGAAATGTTGATTAAATTGATCTTTTCAGACGTGTGTTTTTATCATTAACGTAAACCCTTCGTTCGTTAGATCATTCGATTGTGTCGAGTCTTTAGATTTTATGCCTTTTGTTGCTCTTTTTCGCTTAATGGCCTATTAAGTTCTGCTCGCAACAGTATGGTTTCATCATATACATGTCACAAATCAATCAAAACGTTATGGGAACCCAATCCCCCGGATGAGACTCGATTCCTTCGAGGTACGAGGCCATAGGTCGGAGCGCTCACTTAAGATATGTGCATTATTTAATCTGTGCTGTTGTTTAATGCTTTGGATTGAATTGTTTACATAGTTGAACATAATAATAGTGAAATATTGATACAACTTAGCTTTGCCTCAAGACAACATGAGAATTAATTAATAACAAGAGAATTAATAACGTTTGCCTCCTTCTGAATTTTCAATCCACACTATTCAAATCACGTTTATTTTTAATTCGCTACGAAAATGAAACAAACTTATTCGCACATTGTCTCTTTTTTGCAATTAGCAAGGATTTAGCTGCTTCACCGGCACAACTAAACTAATACACTATAATATTTCACACTCCAGCAATAACGTCCATTTTAAAGTGCTACTACCACTACTACTATCTTTACCGTTTGTTTACATTATAAAAGTACAGATTTGTTCTGCCACAGCTCGTGTCATTGCATGATTGCTGTCGGTTAATAAATCGATTGGGTTTCACCGAGCTCCGGCCCAAAACGGATCATCCCGTGCATTACATTGGCGCTAATCATTATTTGGATTAAAAATTACCAACTCAGCCAAATTGAACACTCTCTCACGCACGGTCGTACGGTCATGGGCGCATGGGAAGTAACGACGAGATTGAAGAACTGATACAGTTACAGCTGACGGTGACGGTGAGGAAACAAACAAACGTTCAAGTATATAAGCGCCTTCGCATCAACTGATACACCGCACTGTTCGTCGCAAATGTGCCATTCAGTTGGTCACTTCTATCGTCCAATAAGCGATTGAATCGATCCGCCCATTAGTCAGCGGTTTTTTTTGTATTCCTTTCCAATCGATGTTTGGTACCACTTCACGTTCACAGTGGCATTACATTGGCCAGTACATATAGTAGCATGCTTATCAGAACTTATCACCCTCGGCTTTGTTGTTGCAAACGAATATATGAATTATGTATCGTTTTACCCTTCTTCCTTTGGGTTTCCTGCTCGCTCAACATTATTGTAGCACACTGCAAAGATTTGAATGACGATCGTCCTATCAGTCGCATGTTCGATCGTTCAAATGCCGCCATTGCGCACAGTTTCGCGCCATGCGCGCGTATGTGTGCCAAATTCCTATAGCCTTCACCAGCTACCTGTGTGTGTGTGTCCGGTTTCGACTGCCATATTATGTTTGTATACGTTGTTTCAAAGGCATTCTTGATTGCTGCTCCATTTTATCAATATCCACTCGAAGCGTACGTTCTCGTGCTGCCTCGTGTGTGTATTATTGTGTGTTGAAGTACGAACAGCTTGAAGCACTCAATCACCGATTGGGGGGAATCGTACGGTTCGAACTTCAATTCGATCTGTTTGCACAAGGGTGACATTTTGTGTCGGTGCATTACTACAAATAAAACCTTCCACCGTGTCTGCCCTGCATGGCACGAATGCTTGCTGTACGCCGGACACATCATACGCCCGTAATGCAATAAATAATGTACATCCCTGCACAATAAATAGTTTACATGATTTATGCTGCATCTTCCGTGCCGCGTGAAGTCGCAAGCCACAGTACTACGCGAGACACCGGCACACCGAAATGGTCCGCAAACCTTAATTGATCGCACTGGATCGCACCGTGTGTGTCGGTGCCGATCGCGTCGTCGATGTTTTTAGCCTCGTCGGTCCAACAGTAACCTTGTGCTGATTTATCTTCGAAAAGGTTAAATCGGTTTTATTGCGCCCAAAATGTGCGAAACCAGCGAAACAATCTTCCGGTGTCAGTGTATGTGTGTTTATGTACTCGTGGCAAACGAGAGCGGTTTATGTCGCGCACAGGACAGATCGCAACGGGTGGTTAATTGTGGCTGTAGCACAACGAGCCTGTGTGTTTGTGTGAGTGGAAAAGTGTATTGTTACAAGGTTCGCCAATTAATAGTGCAATGAAGGTACACGTTGCACAAGAATTTACTGTGCTTAAGTTACTATGCTAATTCCACAAGCAAGTGTGCAAACATGTGGCCAACAAGTATCCCATGAAAGTTTGTGTACTTTTAAAGTAATCAAGACCCTTTTTAAATTTTTGCCTTTTCGTGTAAAAGTACACGTGCATTCGATCGTGATCATCAAAGCTGTTGATATAATTCAATTCGAACGATTAAATTAGTATTTACCATAAGAGCTTCTTATATTATCTAAATTAAATTGCACTAAATATAGAGTTTGGCAAAATAGAAAGTCAAATTTTTCGTAACAATCGATATCCCGTAAACAACCGATCAAACAAACTCTTACCGATTTATGTTCGTTTCGAACTCGTTGTGATATCAAAAAGATCGTTTCTATTATTTGTAAAAAAAAACACATAATTAGATTAATTTCCATGTAACTGATCATGACCAATCGTTACGATCGTGTATTTGGTGGGACTGGAAAGAAATCGTCTATTATGAGTGGATTTAAGATGATAAAACATGAATCTTTGCTGTCATTAGTTGAATGTATTGGAACGGTTGGCCGAAAATGGCTAAAATTATCAGTATAGAAAAGGATTTCCAGCAGTAAAACGATTTTAATGAATCGTTAGAAACTCTGTTTGGTAAATTTCAATTCACACCACCTTATAGTTCACAACCAGCCATTGTTAATTTTTGGCATCAGACAGTAAAATTTTGAACGACACTGCACTTCGTTATCATGCGTTATCAACCTTACTTTAAAATGGCTCAAAAAGAAGGATTTGTAGCATTTCGTTTCAGTTTTCATTGATAAAGTTTTTAATATCATGCGAATTTAAATAATTAAAAACATTTATTCCACCAATCGTCATTTCATGTTTGTTCAAGGATAAATGTAAAGCAGCATATTCTTTTTGAACTTTGACGGTGATCTTATGCAAATAATAGGTATAAGAAGGCACTAATAAATATTTATATTAACAACAGTCAAAACAAGCAACATGAAAATATGTCTAAAGGTGTAAAAATTTAATATTCTTACAAGAAACGAAACCTATTCCCTTTACAAGAAAACAAATCCTATATCTAATATAATATTGTGATAATGCACGAATAAACTATAGATAAAAAGAAAAAATACCATCTCAATCATTTTACATTACCCCAAACATTTAAATATTGAATAAGACTGTTCGAGTTCAAAAACACTCCATTTCGGGTTTTAACTAAAGAATGTTATCATATTCCAGCAGGGATAATTCCGAAAGACGTCTTAAAGACGGCCACAACAGCGCCAGCACGCACATAAAATGCACATTGCGCTGCCAACCATATTACCCCTAATATTGCTTCCAAACCGTCCTTGTTCTACGATCTTGGGGGTGATGCACAAGAATGTTAACGAATGGTCGACCATCGATCGTTGCCATGGCAACGCCTTCTTCTTCTTGCTTGCTTGCTTCTGGGAAGCATCGGAAACAATAATGGCCGACGGAATACAGAAAGACAGCGCGTCAAGATCGGGAAAGCGCAAGGGACACAAACCGGAGTGGGAATCAATTAAGGACAATCCGAATTCAGCTGCTGCTGGCGGCGTTCGATTCGCCCTAGCTATGTTCTCTTGCTTCCATCTTTAGCCGTTCTTAGTCTTTATTTTCCTTCGCCCGTTCTTAGCAGCCGCTCGGTATGTAACTTTATTTTCATCTTTTTTTCCGGTTTTTGATGGAAAAGTGTCAAGGCAACGTTGTCGTAGCTGGCCCATCTTCCAGGTTCGCTTTGCCGAGCCTACTAAGAACGGTGCTATAAATTAGACGCTGAAATGAAGCGGACAACAATGGATTTGATGCAGCTTAAAATGGTAAGGATGAGCTCTAGGAAGGAGGAAGAATAAAAACACATCGAAACAGGCACGAAGGAAGATGACTTTGGATTCGTATCGGACGAACGATTTCTTTCTCACACGCAATGTGCTCGCTTGGAAAGTGTTGGGAAAGAAAAAGAATTCCTTAGCGCATCATACGCATTATACATCATTGCTGTGTGTGTGTGTGTGTTTTTTTATACGTTTTCCAATCAAACAGCTTTAGTTGTTGCTTCAGCTTAAAGGTAATCATTGAAACAATGGTTTTAAGCAACATTCTACACGGAGAAGGCTGTGTTAAAAAGAAAGAGAGCATACAAGAGAATGGTGTATGATTCATATCACACTCTCGTTGTTGTCTTATTTATATTTCAATCTTTTTTTTTTTTAGTTTTAGAAAAGATTTCTTTAAAATTTATATACTAAAAATTATTACTTATACTGTTAACCTACTTTCTTCTCTTTTGTAAATTTTATTTTCTTTGTGCATAGCGATAAAAAAGGCCAACAAAGCACACTCCTCCAGTCGAGACGATCGTTCCCAATGTTCCCATATTGTGATCATTTAATTTCTCACTTTAATGCTTCCATGATGGCCGCTAGCCTACCCATTGGCTGAACAGCCCCAACCCCGTACGGCGATGTCTGCTGTAACTAATTAAAGGCAATCCGATCAAACGGATAAGCCCTTATCCGATCGTGTGTCGTGTAAGGGGGGGGAAAATACGGGAACTCGTTTCGTTCCAGCAGCACCATGACCAAAAAACAAATCGACCAGCGTCGAATTAAAATATCTTCTTGTATATGCTGTGCTGCTTATAAATTTTATACATTTTTCTTTTCTTTTCTTTTTGTTTTGTTGTTCACTTTTCTATTAATTCCTGTTGCTGCTCGCTCATATTTAGCTCATTTCAGCAGCAGCGAAACAAAACAAAAAATACCGGACCATTCCTTCATTTTCCGATTCGTTGCTTTTGCGTTCTCGATAAAGCGTCCGAGTTTTATGGTACCGAGGCGGTACCGGGGTCATAAACGTCCTCCCGTGTAGGAATGAAAACGCAACAGAATCGCTGCGTTCCACTGTTTTCTTTTAAACCGTTCTCGTTTTTTTTTTTTTTTGATGTTGGTTCTTATTTTTTCGACGGTCATTCCCAGCCAAACTCGTTCGTTACACAACCGTTTGCCCGTTTGTGCTCGAGGATCAATTTTAAGATCTTCGCACACGTTTCCTTTAGATGGCCGAACGGCTCTCGAAAAGAGAAATCTTGCTCACCTCACATACTGTCCCCGTTTTCCAAGCTTCACTGCCATTTTAAAGCTTCACTGCCATCCAGCAATTGCTGGGCAAGGTGATGAGATATCAAAAGTATACAAAATAAACATGAAATATTTTAACAAGCTTACAGAAATTGCGGCAAATATCGTCGAAATGCTCGTTCCAGTGATACACGAGCAGCGAATAAAAAAGAAAATCCCAACCAGTGCAATAACTATTCCATTGCAATCGCCCGTTACGAACATGCCGAACTGGGCAATTTTTTTTTTTGTAAGCCAGTCCACTGATTGACGATGACGCATTTGTGCATTGCAATGAGATGCTAAATAGCATGCAGACACCACATAAAAGTGGAAAATTGTTATAATTTATTGGCGTATTAAAAATCGATCGCAATTAGTTTAGTACGTAAAAACGTAGTTTCGCATTCCTTTCCTTTTTGACTCATTTAATTGCTTTGTTTCATGTTTGGTTCCCATTTTCATGTTTTGTAGTAATGCATTCTTCAATTTAGTAACACAGTTATTTTGATAAGTTTAATGTAATTGTAATATTTAAAAACATACACGATGTTTTAAATCCTTCGTTTTACTTGTTTTTTTTTCTCACAATAATAGTGTTAATATCTCTGTTTTGATTTATAGTTTAACTTGTCCTGTGTTTGTACATTGTTTGCTTTTTTGTTAATATTTAGTATATTTTGATATGCCGTTATGCATATCAATATGCATATAAATGCGATATGCATTTATGTTTTGTTTCTTTTTTTATTTTTTTAATCAAATTTTTGTACCATTTCTATTTTTTCTTAAATTTTCCCCAGATTTACGATCACGGTCAAATTGATCCGTTTCACCACGGTAACGGGATATTTATGAAAAGCGGCATTATGCTGGCACTGTTCCGAATGGCCAGCCATTGCCTTTGTCCGTTAACATCACCGAAAATTAATTAGATAGATAGCACCCGAAACCGGTATGCGAAAGAAAATGGCAAAAAGATAAAAAATAAAAACAACAACACACAAACACCCAATCCACACGGACAAATCCCAATTCCATTGGTCCATCGGTCTCGCAAACACCGTGCCTTTATCTGTGCGTCAAAATGAAGACATAAAATTTGGAACCATTCACCGGCCAGCGGTGGTGATGATGGCGTTGCCTCTTTATCGTGTAATCAAGCGGCCCATGAGCCATTGCGGTGGAGAGCGGCCTTGCCTTGGCTTTGGCTGTCTTCTGCACTTTTGGTGGCAACTCTGCCATGTTGGTTGGATCACACCATTTTCATCAGTCGTCGGCGTCCGAAGGGTTCGGCAGATAGACACACATACACACACATACATATGGAGAGTGCGGAGTGAAAACGAGCAGATGATAGGACGAGCGATGGCATCATAAAATGCGTTCGCTCGACGCATGAATCTTGAACGCACCAAACCGGCCCATTCTTTCAATGTCTGATAGTGTCTACACTATGGGCAGCTCGTTCCAGCTAATGTCCATTTCGAGCTCCGGTTTATTATTAGCGATACAAGCCATTAATTAGCGCGGGTAGCAAATGTGGGATTATTTGGTATGGCTTGTGGCGTTAACTGATTAAAATTGATGTGATGCTTGCGAGGATAATACGAGAAAGTTGTAACATTATATCATCCATTCTTTAACTCTTCTTTGTGTATGTAAATCAGGTACATACATGTGTAGCGGGAATCAAAAGCATAACGAAATATGTTTACACTGTTTAATAAAAATAAAACTCTTCAATTACAAGATACAGACTCGTGACTCTAGGTTGAAGGCTTTCTTGTTGTATCATTCACTCTATTCGACATTAATTGGCTCATGTATCTGCTCTTAACTATAGCTCAAGCTTAATCATCTATTGGCTCCACTGCGACAACAACAGATACAACTCAAAAGCCCTTATCACTGAACTTACTAAGGAGGGGACCTAACGTGAAACAGTTTCTATTGATTATGCTTAGTACATTTTGAGGTTTAAAAACCCGATAACACTAGCTTCACCAAACCAATAATAACCCGAATGATTTTAGCTCTACATGAAGGTTCAAGTGTGAAAAAATATACTAATTCAAAGCCGTTGCAACTAAAACTCCTCTCATAACAATCATTTCAGCTTATAAAAAAAGCTACTAGGTTTTTTTCACCCGCGTTTGCTCCACAAGAGATTTGAACGTTTACAAAAACAAACTCACCAAATGGTGAAACTGCAAATTTAATCCGTTCGATTTTCACCACCGTTCATCACAAAGTTTCACTAATAGGTGGCGCTAGTAAAGCATATTTCATCGCGTAAATCATCGTGTCTTCGGCAATGCGATGTTGATAGTCGATGTTTTCCCGGATCAACAACCGTTTGGATTGGAATTAATCTATTGTTTTGTTTGCTTATGTTATAAATTACGATTTTACACACACGTTTTTAGCAACACATATTTATACTAAAATTATAATACAAATTCAAACAGTATAGCTAATAAAAATTGTCTTACAAACAGAGAGTTTTTTCCACATTCTAACTTTTTACACCTTTTAGATCATTCTACCAAATTAGGACGTTCTGTTTATTGAAATTGAAGTATGTTGCTTTCATAAATCAACAAACTAGAGAAATATGCAAATCATCAAATGTCATTAATTTGACCTGGGGGAGACACAGTGCGAGATAAGCGCCAAACCGGTTTAATGCTGCAAAATTGCACTGTTTTCATTACAATCGCAGTTCCAACAGACCTTTTACTTCGCTGTCGTGCAGATCACTTGAAACATTGGAAATGTAAGTAACAAAAGGGAAATAAAACCACCGACACACACTTTACGAACACTCGCCCTTACACTCTTAAGCGTTTATTGTAAACCCATCACTCTGCCTAAATAACCGTGCTTACATCCTCAATACTTTCTCCATCACGGCATGGGGTTGACGCAAAAGTTCCTGGTGTTCTTCCAAGTTGAAAATATCCGTGAATTCGATCACCTCATCGTGACCCGTCAGCACATCACGAGCCACATTTGACGATGGAAGGAACGGCAAATGACCAACCTTCGAGACGGCTTTCAGCTCCATCGCAATCTTGAGCGGAGCCGCTAGTCCCTCTCGCTTTCGCAGCATCTGCATGTTGAGATTGTGACGGTGTTGATTGTACTGCAACATAAAAGAGTCGTATTAAAACACACAATAGGCACTTGCAATGGCCATATATATATATATATATTTACGTTCAACTCAGACTGCTTCAGCGGATGGACGGCCTGCAGTTGAGCGACACAAGTTTCATCGCGCGGCTCCAAGTGCCCCAAGAACTCGTTGAACGTTGCCGGCATTTTCGGTGTTACTTTTAGAGCAGCATCCTGCGCAATGAAGCAAGTGGAAGATTATTAGTTGAAAGCGTTATATGCTCAGTATCGCTGAAAGTATATGCTTACCATTTTGTGACTTCTAGTTTTGAGATAAAATTCGCGTCTATCGTGAATGTTTTCCTTTTTGCAAGTAATGATGTGCAGGTTTGACAGACTTTAGAACTGTCACTTCAGTGTTGCCGTCACATCCCTTCAGAAACGGACAGCCAAATGAAATGTTTCGTAAATTTACAAATGTGTGGCATTCATATTCCAATGTTTAGTTATTTTAATTTTATTTTTATTTTAACTAAAATATCACCACAAATCACCAATATACAAAACGTATGACATATTAAATGCTTAAAAGTGAGAGCATGATTCACAGGGATTCGTCATTTTTGCAAAAGTTATCAAATTTCACGTACATTCCTCAGTTTGTGTGAGCACACAATGCAGAGATGCGTTTGGAAATAATAACAGAGATAGTAAATAGCGATTAAGGCATCAATCAGGCATAGAACTCCTCGTGCTGCTGATTGTTGAGCAGTCGAAAGTATTTGTTATCTGCTGCCTCTAAACGCATTCGGTCACCTTCCGAAACACAACGCATTCAGTTCCAAACATAAAAACACAATAATGTAAGCAAATTTCTTCATGATCTTTGGGGCATGGCTCCACTAGTGGCTTGTTTTTCCAAGATTTATCGTTCCAACTAACCATTAATTATTATACCGTCGTTTCAGGAAACCTAAACTTAGCCTGCATCAATTGAACGCTCTTTCGCCCGCCGAGTTTCATAAAACATTCGAAAATGTAATCGAATGCTGGCCGGAAGGTGCCATATTTTGCTCCGCTTTGCTGCCCTTCAAAAGCTTTGCCTCAATGATTGCCGCCTTTGAAAGCTATCTGGAACGTTTACCAGCCGATGCCAAGCTGAAGATTTTGAATCTTTATCCCGATCTGGCCGGAAAAATGCTAGACACACATGAACTATCGGAGGATTCAGCGATTGAGCACAATGTTGTAGGATTGAATAACTTATCGCCAGAGGACAAAAGTAAACTAACTGATCTGAATGAAAGGTAAGAATTGTGAATGTTATTTTCATAAAAAAATGTTACTCAGTGCATTCGCTTATCTCCGCAGTTACAAGACCAAATTTGGATTTCCATTTGTGGTTTGCGTTCGAGAAGCATCAAAATTCGAAGTTATTCTTCGTAGCATATTGGAAAGAATTCACCACACCGTGGAACAGGAGCTGGAAAT
>STHB01019960.1:0-25309 GCA_018908115.1 Anopheles rivulorum
AGAACTTCGAACCGTGGAGGGAGAAGTGCGTCGTCGAGGGACAGCCCGCCTGCTGGGTGCCCCATTCCTGCAAGCTCACCTCCAAGGAGGTGCCCGGGGAAACGATCAATCTGCAGACTTGTGTCCGCTGCCCCAACAACTACCCTTGGGTGAACGATCCTACCGGCGATGGTTTCTTCTAAGTTATCGCACCTTGATGTAGTAGCTGAGCTCTTTGGAGCACATTCTTCCCTTTCTTTCGATACTTTTATCGTTTCCTATATCTCTCCCGGGCACGTTCTCTTAGGAGGATCGTGATCGTGGAGAGCAAATTTTAGCGACCTACGCGGATTTCTTGTCCAAAACGGACTGGCCAGCTATTTTTCCTATTTTTCGCCAGTTCTTGGTCAATTGAAGCAATCGCACGACTTCTCATCCTTGGTGCGTTGCTTCTGCGCCGAATATCCTGCATCCCGGGAGCTACTGGGTAGGGTACCCAGTTCACCTACCTGGTCCACTCCACAAATGTCTAGTCTCGCGCCTCGTAGCCTGCAGCAGCAAACATTTGCCGATGGCCATCCACGAGACTACCGTACAATCCCGCAGTACCGGGAGCGGGATGCTATAATTCCACCTAAAACGAATGGAATACAAGAAGAAAAAGACAACAACATCACGCATAAAGAAGAGTAAAAACGAAAGAGAAAACAACGAATGCTGTGGATATTACAATTATGTATTTTTTTTTTGTCGTTTATAACTTAATTTAATACAACACAAATGAAAAATTGAAAAAAATTGTATTGAACAATCGATCAAAACAAAGCAACACAAAAAAAATGTAAAAAAGAGCTATCCATTCTACCCACAAACATAACACGGTAAAACGACAAAGGAAAGTAACCTCTTGCTCTATGTACATCCGTGTTAGACAGACAGACTCACAGCCCACACCCACCACGGTATTCGTGATGAACAGTGCGACCCTAACTCCCACCTCTCTCGCTCCACCGCCCAACTCCCCCTCCCCCCTCCGATCCTCGCCCACCTAACCAGAGAAGCAATCAAAAACAAATCATAACAACGCGAGATGATTGAACACGCAACACGAACACTCTTCCAGGGGTCACAAAATGGCACCCCAATACCCAAAAGCGGGATATGGTCATTCCCATTCCCGGGGGGTGGGTTTTTTTTTTGTTTACCTTGTCCTGTTTATTATTACCCTTTTTATCGCTTTTTATTTTACACTTTTGCTGCCCCAGCTTACGGTATATTACTACCACCTTCTCCCTTGTTCCCTGTCCCACGCGCCCCTCCACCACCATCCGCCCAAAAAATCCTTCTCGACTCGATTTATATGTAAATACTGTGTAGACGCTAGTTGTTTAAGGTGATTTCTGTGCCGTAGAAGCGGTTTTCTTTGTTTGTTGCGCGGAATGGAATGAAAATGCCCTCTCTTTCCAAAATCCAAAACTTACGTTTCAGGTTCAATGGCTTGCGGGGTGACGCTCGCTCGGCCATTCCAACCGTTTAGGCCAATAGGCAAGCAAACAAACAGAACAAAACGCGCCGAGCGAATTACAAACCCGAATTGACCGACAAAAAAATGGATGTGCAAAGCTAGTTTGAATGCATATTTTTTATTAAAAAATCAAAGAAAAGAAAAAGAAAGACCTTCCATCTTCTACCCACACATACACACACACACACATATATATATATATGTACACCCATTCCATGTAAAAGAGACGACTTTGTTGTTAGCAGAAAATTGGGAAAGAAGACAAAAATAAAGACTATTTTAGAGAAAGAAAAACAAAACAGAATGGCACTCGCCGTGCGTGTGCATTTGTTTCCTTTTTCGCATTGTGATCCACCCTGTGCTGATCCCTCCGCTCTGCGTCGTCTATTCGGTGTCGTAAAATGTTGCAATCTGGCTAGCAGCCGTTCTGCGCACGGCAGCCGTTGCTGGAACGCACCAAAACAAGTTCGAAAGTTTCGTACACGCTTCCCCAGCGTAACGATGGTGCATCGCAGAAACACGCCACATGTGCGCGTTTGGAAAGCGAGAAAGGGAGAGTTGGCAACGGTTTTTCCTCACCCCCCCCCCTCCTCCTCCTCTCCCTCCTTCTTCTTCTTTCTATTCATTCATTTTCTATCCAATCCAAGGTGATCCAGTAATCATACCACATACCACCTCGTATGACACCCAAGCCCAACAGATCAGCCCTGCTCAGCTCTGGCAGCATCCACACACACACACATTGCGCCTATGGGGGAAGACGTGGGGTCGTAGACGTGACCGCACGGACGCAGGGGGTAGTACAGCATTTGCGTATGTATGTGCAGCGGTGTCTCTACCTGCAGCTACAACGGCTTCACGTCTGCTTCCCTGTCGGACGGCTGGCGGTTTCGTGACCGTGCTGCAGTGAAAGATCGTGTTGTTGCCGTGTGCGGCGGCTGCTGAGATTGAATTAGAAATAGTCAATGATGATGATGATGATGACGATGTGTGTGTCGTTGGATGTCAGACCTAACAAAAAAATTGGTCCCCCTCAAGTGATTATGCCGCAGTGTCTTTCCAACTCACGACCGTACCGTTGTTTACTGCGGTTTGCCGATTAAACCCCAAAACCGTTTGGTGCAACCACTGGCGATGGGAACCGTCTCTCTATCTCCTTCTCTCTCTCTCTCTCTCTCTCTCTCTCTCTCACTCTCTCTCACTCTCTCTCTCAAACTGGTATCAGTGTGCTGCTGTCCCAGCGCTACCGTCGTGGAACGTGTTGTATCGTCACGACGCCACCGGCGCCGCCATGTTATCTTAATAATGGCGAAGAACCAGCATTCTTGTTCCCAGCGTGCGCGACCACGTGTACCGACAGCGTGGCCAGATTTACACCTTTACGCTACAAGACACGCTACATGGTAGGTTCTTCTCTGACATGTTAGGTAGAATTTATGATAATGAACTATTGAAGACGGATTTTTTTTGTTTTCGTTTGCTGTTGTTAATGCCTCGGTGAGAGTCTATTGCTGGCAGGCAGAGAATTCACACCACACGAACACCCCTACTAAGGGAATTCAGGATGGAGCATTAACCATAAGCTGGTTTCAAGGTTGATGTGGTGTTTTAGAAAACAAGCTATCATTATAAATATGAAAAGCTTAAGTCATCTATGGGTGGCATCTGAGCGGTCTAATATGTGGAATAGAATTTTAGTCACTACGAAGCACTGGCACTATTTTGCTGTACTGGTGTAGAAGCCAAATACAACTTTTCTCTTATATCATTTTTAAAACTTGTGAAATATTTTCAATTTTTTGTACTAAAAGGTATAATTCTTTCTATTTTGTTGCTGATTTTTTTTAATAGGATATTTTACTAAAATATTTTACTCGCGTTTTATCTCGTTTCGTTTGCTTTTGTTATCTTTTACAATGTTTCTGTTATCTATAACACATTTTTTGCATTACTCTATCTATTTTACATACCTACTACCATTTTACTTGTTTTGTTTTTATTGTGCTAATGTTTTGTTCGGTTCATTCGATTAATATAAGATATTCTATACGTTTTACGCAAATGTTCAAAAACATGTTAGTTAGGTTTCGTTCCCAGTGTGTAATGAATATCGTGTAATAATGAATTACAGCAGGTAGAACCATCATTGTACTATTGTTTGTAAGTTATAATGTGAGCTTTTGTCAAACACAGTAAATGGCAGAAATGTGTCGTTATGCAAAATACCATTTCTTGAGTGCAGAACAGACAATGATTTCCTTGGTGGTAACAGTTTAACCCACCTTATGTTTAATTAAATCACCCACACCCACAACGGCTGAAGCGGCAATGTTTCAACAAACACATGACATTTGAATGTTCAAATCAAAGGTTACGCTTTCAATCAGCATCTTCACGTGGTTCGGGAAATGTATAGCATTCCAACAGCGCATCGAATTAATTCTTTTACTCGCCGCGTTCCATTGATGTACAGTCAATAGGGAAGGAACTCCAAGCTAAGCCACCTTGTATGACTTACGGTTTTGTGAAGTGCTTCGAGCCGGTGGTGATCTTTTCGACTGAAGCGAGCATTCCAACGTCGTACCAATCCTACCGACCGGGATACCTTTTTTTCGGTATCAGACGAAGAACCCTTGATTGGGTTGGGTTTTTCCACCACCAAGACCGCCATCCGATTATGAACCACTGACAGCTGTACAAGGAACTTGGGATCGTCTAATTAACCTCCCCCATTGGTGATGGTGATGATGATGATGATGACGATGGTGATGAAGACGATGTTGTTGTCGCTGCTGGTTGCCCTGCTAAAGCAAAACACTCGCAACACCAACTGTCCGGGTGACGCGCGAACATCGACGCGATCGATTTCATGGCGTACGGGCGTAAACCCTCACCCTCTGGGCAACAACAAAAAAAAAGAAAAACAAAACCGTTACCAGCACACCCTGATCGATTCCTTTCATAATTCACCGTTGCATTGCGGAACACCTTCACCACGGCACCACGGCCAAACGCGCCGGTTCGTCGCTTTACCCGTGCCGCCAAATCTCCACCGGTACGCACCCGCCACCGCCAGCCACTACTACTTCCTTCTTGCGCTCGATCGTCATCGTCATCCGTCAATTATCGTCCGCCTAACAAAATGCTACAAATTCGGTACAAAGGAAGCGGCCTTTGCTGCGCTATCTGCACCGGGTGTGCTAGTGTGTGTGTGTGTGTGTGTGTGTGTGTGTGTGTGTGTGTGTGGGGGGCGAAGGTGACGGGCTTCTCACGATGTGCCGGCAGAAGCACTGGCTGGGTTGTGCCGGCTGGCGGGCATACGTCCGTGTCATGCCGTGCTATATGTCAAGTTCGTGCACGAGCCCGGTTGGTACAGTTTTGTCTCTATGGTGGCTTGCGAAAGCCCGGCTGGATGATCGTGTGCCGATGTAATGGACGATAATTTCCATCGGCTGATTGCCGGTTTATCCCGCAGGGGTGGCCATAGTTTATCCGCCCGTCAAATTGACAGTCTATTGCCAAGCGGATTTCACATTTCCAGCCACTATCCACCCGCTGCAGAAGTGTTTTATTGACCAGTAATAGGAGCTCATTTACGTTGATTCACTGCCACCGTGTTTCGACACAAATCGAAACCTCACCACACAAGAGTTCAAGCATCAAGAGTTTCAAATGATGTTTTAAGAAAAAAAAATGGAGATCTTCCTAAGATCTACAGTGCAAAATTAGTCACTTAATAGGAAATAGAAATTCTTTAAAAAAAAAAACCAAGGAAATCCCGTACTCCATCGATCAATCCGAAAGTAGACGCTAGAAGTTCTCCAACGAGCGTACGATTTACGATACGACCTCCGTGAGCAATCCGGCAGGGAAAGGCATGAGGCAATGCAATTAAAAGAAAAAAAAAAACGAGAAACCGTTCAACCATCACTAACATTCTCATTCCACCTGCCCACCAAAGTGTGCGCCATTCGAATCAAACCGATTCGAATCGGCGGTCTGTATCGTTCTATTTGGCTACCGGGTGCGCATATCTATCTGTCAGCAGAAATTGACCTACTGCAGCAGTGACTACTACCGGCCCGGCTGGTCTGGCACTACGGTATGGTACGGTAGTCCGGACAAAATGGGCCGGCTACCGAAACTGCCTGGTAGCAGTCGGCAGTACCGGTACCGCTATCTGCATATCCGTCCTGGCACCGACACTGGTCCAACCCGACCACCAACGCTCGGCAATTAACGGCCGTATAACTGTATGGCGAAATTAGTATTCCACGCGTGTGCTGCTACTCCGAGGGCTCTGACACGAACGCAAAACAACAGCGCCACTTTACGGGACCGGCAGAACGTAGAAATGACAATCGGTTCGCTGTCGAGATGGAGCGATACTTTCAGCTGTCTGATACCGGTGTTCAAGTAGAAGTAATTCTAGCAGCAAGACACTTAAGCTGCTGGCTGAGGCGAAGTAATCGTGTCGGCCAGAAGCATTTCCTAAGGATCTTGGAATGCCAGTTAACTACCAGAAAGGGAATAAATGCCAGGCTTTTCTATCGACTTTATCAGAAGTTTTGAAAAGTTTTATTCGGCGACATCTTTATGAAGTAGAATAAATGAATCCGACATTTTTAAGACCTTAAATATTAGGCTTGAGAAGTTAAACTTTCATTATGCATGCTTAAGTGTCAAACAATGTCCAATCCTTTTATCTTCTTGAATTTTAATCTATTTTAATGCGTACTAAAATTGGTAGAACCAAACAAAAAAGGACAATATAGCAGATCATTCGCATATTAAAAATGTTTTCCATTGCTATTTCCTAATGTCTTAAATTTCTTCAACGTTTTAAAGTTCAATAAATCAACTAACTGATTAATCAATAATAAAATATCGAAATGAAACAAGTATGGTGCATTGACCATTGCTGGAGTACAGAATTCTGCATCTCACTTGTATCTGTATTCTGCAACCAAAAATCCACTGCACCAAAAATGCCCGTATGTATATCACTCATTTCACAACAAAATTTACCGTGTTGTTTTGTCGGAATGTTCAGCGTAAAAACAAATGCAACGAATTATGGGTCCCTCAGCCGATTCTAACGAACCAGTTTACGCGCCACCCGGTGATTACAAGCGGCAACAACAACAAAAAAAGATTTGTGTGGCCTTTTAGCGTACCGTACAGTTTACGTTTGATAAATATGACCAATTCTTAGCCCTGTTCCGGCACCGACGGCGACAAATCGTCTCTCGCTCGGTGCGACAACTGCACGCCGCGGGAGAAAAAAAAAGCGTCTTAAAGCATTATTTGCCTTTGTTCTGGGGAACCAATTCTGGTTCCCTTTTAGACGACCGGTCCGGTGTCACTTGTATGGTATGCCGGTTTCGCAACCGACGCAAGTAGATACGTGTTTGCTACCTTCTGCAACATTGCACACATTGCGGAAGGTTAACGAGTCGGCCCAGCCGGGTTCAGCGAATGCGAACCGATGAAAGTGAACCCGCAGTGGTGGTTGTTTGGTACGCGTGCGACACCAGCCACCGATCTCTTGGGTGAACTCTTAGCCTTGAGATGGAAGCCGGCCAACGCGCTCTACCGCCCTGGCACGCCACACCAGGAACGAGGCACATTAATTTCTTGCCTGTTTCGCGTCGGAATGATAAAATAATAAAAGATGGCTTCTTCACAACGGTCTGAGCTCTCCCGCTGGCTGAGTAACACACACACACACACGCTCCCTTTTCCGGAAGATGTATCAAGAAGATGCTGTGCGTCGATGGCAAATTAATACATGCAGCGGCACAGTGCCATCAGCATCTCGGTACATGACATGCGCATTTCCTTTCTCCTTCTGCGATCGGGCAAACAGCATAGCAAAGGTGCAGACCTTGCGCATCGAACGCATGGCCACACGGCGGGGTAAACAAAGCCCTCCTTCCTTCACACGATGGAACGATGCCCCCAGGGTTGAGAGAAATCAAAGTAAAGAAACAAAAGTGAAACAAAACAAAACAAAAGGCGAAGGTGCCAAATGCAAAGCACACATTACCGACCAGCACGACCGATGGAAGTTTGCATAATCGTGAATTCGCTCATTCGCCAACCGGTGTGATAAACATGGCCGATAAACTGAGGGAACAGGCACGCGGTGTCGGCAATGGCATCTACCGTGCGTCCGTGGCTATTACGAAGCGTTGCAGGATCGTTTTGCATTCCGACCGATCGCAATCACTTTCGTTTTAGATCAGCGCGTGGGACGGTTTTCTGCTGCTGCCGAAGTGAATGAACCACCGCAAGAAGACGCATCGAAAGTAAGTGCATCGGCGTTTGATCGAACCATATCTGCCGGCACCGTCACAGCGATCGATCTGCGACGAGGATCTGCGTCAGCGTCGTCATTGCAGGCCGTTTTTCGAATATTCATTGCCAGTTGACGGCAACGATCTGGCACTGTGGGACGAGCATTAGGACAAAACTTTTTAACTGTAAATTATTCTTAAAAATCCTTTCAAATTGAAGGTAACAAACTTCAACGGAACTCACAGTATTTAAAATTAAAACGATTAAATTAAAACATTAGCGGAGATCTTGTATAATGATGGCAGACGTATGTCTTAACTGTAATCTTGTTCTGCTATCAATTGTCGACTGAACTACTATGGCTGTAAGCTTTTAAAATATATTTTCATTAAAGTAACGATTACTAATACAATTTTACCGAATTAGCAATTATGTGGTTTACTTTAAATCAAATCGATTAAACTTATTCAAACCAATTATGATCAATGTAACAACTTAGCTTGGAAGTTGAATGAAGATCCCTCCAGGGACTTTGTTATCTAAAAAAATGTACCAGTTCTTATGCCATGTTTAATATGTATACATTTCTCACCCCACGGACGATATTTACCGGCTAATATTACTTAAACAGGATAATTTTTCGTGTTAACTTTAAAAAATGTGATTATTGCAGGGGCTAATATGATATTTCCATCTCTAGTAAAACAGGGTGCTAGTGTCTATAGCGACACGCATATCCATAGAAGTATTAGTTAAAGATGGATGTTTCACTTTAGCCAGTCGTAGCTGTATAGTTAGTCATATGTACACAAATCGCAGATTCTGGTGAAATCTGAACCCAGCCTGAATGTGTTGTTCAATTGCGAGTTACCGATAGATTCTTATAATCAACTTTAATTGATTCCCAAAGATTTCTATCCAAGGTGAACCAAATTATCTTAACCGAAATGTTCAATAGGACAATTGTAAGAAAGATTTCTATTACATTTAATCGAAGTGTAAACGAAGAGCATCATCTATAGGTAACAACAAAATAGACCAATGATATTCTACAATCGAAATCTAGAAAACTTAAATTAATAATAACATTCCATCAGCCTACAAATTAATTTACCCCATAGTGCCGGCCAGCGAAGGTGTAACAAGATCACTCGCAAGTAATGAGCATGCAAAAACTGCGTAGCTCGAGGGCCACATTCGCCACACGGAGGAGAGTTGTTTTTTTTTTTTACAGCCATGGTCGTAACACCGTCCGACCGTGTTCCGTCGGATGCTTCCTTGCTCGGATATTTTTAGACCCGCTCGTACGCTCGTACGGTGCATCGTAAAATTAAATCCACTCGTCCGGACCGCCACGCCAGCGGGCGAGGTGAGCCACGGACGAAGCGCAAACTGCAACAGACACCCGCGGCGTCCAACGGCCTCGAACGGATGGATGGATTGCAATCCGAAAATTTTTTGGGGTGCTCTCCGCCCGTCGATACCTTGGCGTCGTCTCTTCACCTTCGGTCCAGTGTTGAGAGTCCACCATTTCCTTGACATTTGCCAAAATATACTGCCTTCCGTCTGTCTGAAGTGTTGCTGTTCATACCGTTTCCATTCGCGCTGCCACTTTCTAGCAAACATGCATTTCATCATGGTGGGCAGCAATAGCGGATTCGGAAAAGGTAAAGCGATTTAATGAAGCCTGGCAGGGTAAAGTTCAATTATAATCCATTTTGCATATCGTTTCATAAATTCTCCAATGCTGTAGGATATGATCTTTTTTTTAAGTCTGATCTTTTTGTTTATGTATCATCTTTTTTTAAGTTTCCCTTTATTAATTGCAGTTGATATGAAAGTTTTGAATTAAAAAAAGAACAAATTGATAAGATGTTTAATCAGAAATAAAATAAATATTTTTAACAATGACGCTCAGTCTATTTTAAAAGAAAGAAATGAAAAGAAAGGAATCTTATTTAATTGACAACTTCTGCAATTCAGATCGTTACAATACCTACAGCAAACCAGGCTAGAAATATCGATTAGCTCTGATTACACGGTCCACTTATTCTTTTGCGTCTAAAAAAAAACAATTGTGTAAGCCAAACTTTCAATTATTCCCCTTTACTATTCTGCCACTTCTTCGGTGTTTCGTTGAAGTCAATTAACCCCAAGTGTTTTTTTTTTCAAGAGAGCTGATGCCAAGAAAACTTCATCAAGCTTTCATCAGGGCTGATCATCTTTCTATTTGATATTTCTTCTAGCAAAAATTGTTTCATGTCTAAGCGGAATGTGTGATGCGTTCCCTTCTAAAAATTGTCCTCCCATGTGAAACGGACTGCATGACGGTGTGATAATAAGATTTAGCAACACGGCGTAACAAACAACAAAAAACACAAAATTGTACAAACACGCATCGGCTTCAAATAGAGCGTAACTTATTTCATGGCCATTCAAAATAGGTTAATCATATGTTTTTGTTTTTTGTTTTTTGTTTTTTTTTTTTTTTGGAGGGAATGTGCGTTTAGGTTGCTTGTGTTTTTGCTCACCTGCCCACTGCTGTCCTGACCTGAAACACTTTGTGTTTCTTTTGCCTTAACAACACCGCCTTCTACTTTTCTCAATTTACTGCTGCCCTTTGCAATGGATCGATCAATGTGATGAAGCTTATAGATGGTGAAAGAGAGAGAGAGAGAGAGAGAGAGAGAGAGAGAGAGAGAAAGAGAGAGAGAAGGTGAGAATGGGTTGAAAGTTGGAAGGTTTCCTTATTCGGCGACGGGCGAAACGCGTACGAAACAATCGACGGGCAGCCGAACTTCAATCAAATCCCACCTGGAACGTGTCACACGAAATATTTAACGGTTGACAGTTCCTGCCCACGGACTCGCGGATGATTTGCTGTCGTGTGCACTACTACGACAAACTATCCGCCTTAAATGGTGATGGATGACATTGTCCCGGCAGGCAATGTGTCGAAAGAAAGGTATCTCCATTTAATGCAAAACGCTTCGTAGTGTTTAAAAACAAAAACGGGAATTATATTTTGAGTAAGCAGATAAATTAAAGCATTGTGTATGAAAAGAATTAAGTTCGAAACACAACTCACTAGAACAATCCTTCCTAATGTTTAAAATACATACGCGCGCGCGCGTTGACAGCAGACAAACACGGTCAAGCAAAGTAACGAACGGCGTTTTTTTTTTCTTTATTCGGTTTGAAACTTTGCGTCCCATGTCTCATAACAATACATCTCGGATTAATGCAAAGAACGTGTTCTGAATGCATGATTGCGAACTTTCTGTATCTGCGCTACCCAAACCATCGGTTCGGCAGGGTTCGTCGCTCGCAAAGTCGCACCGTGCATTGAAGTCTTTTGTATCCAGCTTTTGTTAATTTCTTTCTCCAACCACAAGCGGCACGTTTTCTTACACTCGCTGCGTACCGTTTGCGCATCCTTTCCGTATGCACGTGACGCCAATGCTAAATTATTTCCCAGCGCTTCAGTGCAAACGGCGGAAGAGAAAGACGATGATGGTAATTTCGTTTCGGCTGCCGTTGCTCCGCTGGATGTGCATGCGTTGTGTTGCGTTGTGTGTTCGGCTTTTTGGGGCTAGAGTTCATTCACATTTACCCTGCCGCAACGAAATCAATCATCGAAATCGATGGTAACAGCATGCAGCATTTCCATATGGGGAACAGGTTTTTTTTTTTGGTTGCTTTATTTAATGACTGGTGCAACATCATTAAAATTTATAACAGTAATAATGGGATGTATTAAGAAAACAAAACTTTTTAAAATTAAATGTAGTAAATAAAAAACTCTACACACAATCGCGCAATCGCTTCTGCCAGCTCAAAAACGGCAAGCTCAATCGCCGAGAGATGCAGAGCCGAAAGATCCGGTAGCATATTCCCTACCAACAACAGCCATTGCGCTGTATCCAGTAGCACAAAACTTATGACAAATGATCATTCCTCCCCATTTCGCTCTGCCTTCTGCCGGAACCCTTCCACCCTTTCCCCATCCTGCATCCCATCTGCCGAGGACCTTCGCGAGGTGCGAAAGCTTAGCGCGACCGCAACAGGCTGCTTTCTCATCGCCTGCTCAGCGGTGAAATTATCGATGCAAAAGCAATCGAACCAGAGAACCAGGCGAAAGAAAAGGGAAAGTTATTTATTATTTTACAGTTTCACGTTCACCCGCGACACCGCACCGAACACCGGGCCATATAGCCATAAAAAAAAACAACAAAAACATCCACACATCCCCCCAAAGCGAACGACTTCTTCGGCTGCGGCGCTTTCGGCGTCCCGAAAGGTGTATGAACGGAGGACAATAACCACAGTCGCCGTCGCCACAAACGGCCAACTTTCGAGCCGCCGACACCCTTCGGGGCGCAGGGCGACGCCTTTTTCCTTCGTCCAGCGCATTGAAATTGGTCGATGGCTCGCTCGATGACAAACAGGTCGATGATGATGGATGGCAACGGTGGAACGAATTTTACAATCCCCTTTTTTCTGCCGATGTGGCGATAAAGATCGTCAATCAAATTGGTAGCAAAAGAATAACTTGTGTTGTTTTTTCATTTGAATGAAGTAAATCAACCAAATTTATTATTAACGGTGCTACGAACTGAATGGCGCACAAAAGTATAGCAATTAACGATGATGGTTTTTCGATGAAACAAGCACAAACTATTTAAACAAATTATAAATTATATTTCTGTTATCGTGGTAAATATTTTTCAAAGTGTTAAAAATTTTAAAGTATGGTAAACAAATAATGGTTGACAATGTACTATCATTTTAAGAGAAAATCCCATGTTGCAGTGCAAACGAAAAAAAAAAGAAACATCCACTCCAAACAAGTCATGGCAAAGGTTCTGACTCAGCGGAATTTCTGGCCAGCAAGCGAAGCTTATGCAGCAAATTCATACGCAAAGCTCATTGTGCAAGGCAGTAATCGTTGGCGTCGTCGTCGCTGTTGTCGCCGTCCTCACACGCTGCTGAACGGTTTCGCTTCATTTCGATGCCAGAGTGGAAAGCCTTGGCATCGATTTGGTTTTAGAATGAAATTCTGCGCCAAACAGCATCCTCCTCGTGTGCGCGCAAATGCCGGCAGCGCATCGGTGACTCTTTGGTGACTAAGTGCCCGGCAGAATGGAATGGCTGCGCATGATTCACTTGCGCTATGGGCTCTTTAATGGGTTGGAAAATTTTTATCAAAGAACAGCTTGACCAAAATTCCCGCAACCTCAAGGATGCACGTGACAAATGATGACACGGGCAGCGCGGATCAAGGTTGACCGGGTGTCGATTGGACCGGGAGGATGGCGTTGCATGCAGCGCATACATTAAACGCGAAAGTGATACGCTTTACGCAAGGAATTTCCACCCCCGGCACCCCTGGATAACCTTCACGCCGTAAGGGTAAAACAATCAAGGTTCCCGAGCGCCTACTGGGCACGGTTGGGAAAACGGTTCCTCCGCGCGGTTATGATGGCGATTTATTGTGCTTGCACGCTGACACTGGAACGCTGGATCGAAAGTAGTCAGCCCCGGACGAACCTTTGTCGTTTTTGGTTTTGCTTTCAGCAACGATCCACACAATTATAAAGCGTTAGGCAAGGAATCCGCACGTCCTTGGGATCCTTTATGCAACCCGTTCCCGCTGCGCTTCCTGTTTCCTACACCACCATCGCATCTCAGGTTCGCTCAAAGAAGAAAAAAAAAAACCAACCGCCCAACGTGCTCCAGTTGTTGGCCTTGATCTTTATTTTGCTGGCCGGTACCGGGGTACCGTAAGCCCCGAATGTGGCAGGGAAGCCTCCAGACGGACGGCTTTTCAACGCCGCGCTTCACACGTGATTGCCCAGCTAACCAGCTGCCGGGTAAGTAAACGTGTCGCCTGCTGGGTATTTTTGCTGCTGTTTTCTATTTCATATTTTACGAAATTCTTGAATAAATTGCATGAATCATCCGATATGCATACATTAGGCGCCGTTATCAGTGCGCAGGCGAATAAAAGGCGAAGAAAGAAGAGAAAAACTGTCGCTTCGAGCGACAAAAACGATCAACAAAACTCCCCATAAATAGATACATCGGAAAGAGGACGACCTGCTACCGTGTGTGTGTGTGTGTGTGTGTATGATCACCACCAGCAACGCGAGATAACCGTAAACCCCGGCCCATAATGCCTTTAAAAACATGCAGCTTTTTGGTGGGTGCTGGCCACCGGTTAAATCGGCGCAAAAACGAACCAAAAAAAAAACACACACACACACACACACATAAAGAGATCTACACACCCAGGGCGGGTAAGACAAAACGTCAGCTCCTCCCAAAAAAAAAAAAATCCAAAAAAGCGTGTTGCAAACTAGGCGAGGCCGGCCTGTCTTGGTCTAAGTCTTTTTAGCGTGTCTGCCGTGTTGCAATTATTCGTAGTGTGCCAATTCCCTACTGTGGAGACGAAGAAGCCCAGAATCGACAACATGATTTACCGTATCACGTCCCAATGAATGTTCGAAATTTGAATTATAATTTTGAGTGAACTGTTTTAACAGCTCTGCGAGATCTTGATGAAGCTCGTAAACTAATATCTCAAGAGAAAAATGAATGTTTATGCAATTTTTCTAACTATTACATTAGTTTTAGATTTATTTTCGAACGTTTGCTGGAATGCTCATAATTTCTATCACATTCCATCATAATAAAATGAGTCAATGCCAGTTGAAATGAGCTGAAAGATTTATGATTCCATTATAAAACATGGAAAATGTACTAGACGCGCAGGAAAAATAATGATTAATCAATTGTGCGCTTCCCATCCACGACAAACAACAATCAAGGCAAATTACAACTAGCTAATAGTGGTAACACATCTAAGCATTAACAGCTAGCATTACACCCCGGCCATGGAATGCTGCAGACGACGACGACGACGACGGTTCGAACGCGATCATGCATTATGTTCGAGCGTACATTTATGCAAGATGGATGTTTGCAATTAAAAAAAAAAACTCAACAACCAAATTGATATGCTAAAAGCTAGCATTTCAATTACCTGCCCGCACACAAAGTCCTCCGTCGTCCGCAGCCGCGGCCAAAGCGAGAAATGGCAAGAAAATAGAAGAATTAAGAAAATAAGTGGCCACCTGCCTCGCCCTGCCGCCGGGTGCGAGGTACGCGCAAACGCACAGCCCATATGTTGTGTTTTGTGCTCTCGCCGCTTGTTGTTGCTGTTGTTACTGCTTCCCTCGTTTTTTTTTTTTTTTTTTGTTATCACTCGATGCCCCAAAGGCACACGCACGCAATACTGCACACACACAATGCGCGGACGGTGCATTGATAAGCCCCCGACCGGTTCAAACGCCGGCCTTACGCAACCATCGATTCAAACCCCGTTGGAAGGATGGGAAACGCAGCCCAGGGGAAGTGTGGATGGATGGGAAAGGCGATCGGTCAGGAAGTGGTACCGGTGGTCACGGCACGCCACGGATGGTCGGGTTACTCAATACGGGTATTAATTGCTACCCACACGATGCAAATCAGATTTTCTCATCGCGTTCGCTCGTGGCGGGATGCCCAGCTTCCTACCAACTTTGTTCGCCGGGTTTGCCGGCAGTGGCGTGGCGAGGTCGCCCGCGTGTGCAAGACACCATCTTTTAAGACACTTCTTCTTCAGTTTTCGTTCACTTCAACGCCGAGCCGGATCAGTGCCGATGCACCGTCCCGATCGAAATCGATCTGGTGACCGATCTCGGCATCCGAACAGGATGCGAGCGCGCTGTCGTTTATGTAATGGGAAATCGTGTTTCGAACAGCCACGAATTGAAAAGGGCGAAAAGGGGGATTGGGGAAGGGCGGTTGGTGGGTGAGGAAAAAGGATAAGAGAAGGAAGAAGTTATGTGCGAATGGCATGCCATTCTGCATTCCAGTACAAACAGGGTGGTGCAATTGTGCCATACTAGCGCCCCGATCTGTTAGGGTTCGTCGCTTACCGCTCAAGTCTTTTGTTACCGTAAACCTACTTTTTTTTGGGTGCTATTCAAAGAATTGATTTTAGTACACAAGTAAATGGGGGGGGGTTATTAAAGTTACGTTGCAGATTGCAAAATACAGCTGTATCATGTAAACGATAATTGTATCGAGTTCAATTGAATCTAATTAAGCGGAAACCTTGAATTTATTCACGCACGCTCAATGCAACGGCGATAAACATCGTCATATTTACCTCAAAAACTTTGGCAATGAACTGGATTAGCATACTGTCCCAACAAATAAAAAAAAAAAAACCCCAAAAATCCGCAAACTCAACTAGCAGCATCGCTCAATTCGCATCGCAGGCAATGGAAAACGAGGGCATAAAGGTAAGCGCAGCGCAACTTGGGATGACATCAGACGGGCAAGCGTGCAGCGTTCACCAACCACCAACACGCTGGTGTGGTGCCCCCACAAGCTGACCTCAAATTGAACCGTTTACCCAAAATTGTCCATCCTGCTTCGCAGGATCTTCCATACCCACCGTCACGCACATCCCGGCTCATGTGGACCATGTGGACCGGTTAGCAAAAAAGGGTCGGGCAACGGCTTCGTGTTAATATTTTTAGCAATACGCATCTGCATTTCACACTCACAGCTGCGTGATCTCGGTTTCGCGTCAAGTTCGATCGCCGTATGGCGTTGTATAGGTGAGTATGGGAGACAACAACAAAAGAAGGAAAGAAACAGCACACGTCTCCGTTTGGATTTTGTTTTATTTATGTGAACGGACTTTGACCTGAAGCTACGCAAAAAAAGCTGAAGTTAGGTATGTACATAAACAGATCGGTAGGTTGAGATTTCAATAAACGAATCATCCTTATCACACAACTTGCTCGGACGGGAAAGAATGTATCGATTTCGTGGCAAAGGCATCCTCCCGGATGTCCGTAATGATTTTGCACCAGGCAAAACACGTCCGAAAACAAATACGCCCAGCCAAGAGGGTGATGATGATTATGCAATCTGCGTCACCTTTGCAGGTGGTGCTATGTTCCACACAAACACCCAGCGTTAATTTTTACCCTGCGCGGGTGTCTTTCGCGCATACAAGAAGAACTACACACACCAGCTTCGTTACGAACCGATGAACCGACGATAACTATTCTACTCGGACTCTACTCTTTCCGCCTACTGTTGGTTGGCTACACTTTCAGTTTCTGTTGGGATTTCCCAGACAAAAAGGGGGGGTAAAAACATCCCACTGTTAAAAGAATCATCCAACAACGTTCAAGCTATTTTGTGCCAACTTGTTCATAACAGCCGGTGGTTACCCTAGATCCTTCTTATGATCTTCCTTTTAACCGTGCAAATATGGAAACAAACAGAATTTTGAACGATCGAGTTACGATTCCGCAATGAGTGCACTCACCCTGGGCGGCGAAGCTTTTTTTTTTGCCCCTACCCTTCGTACAAACCTTGTGTCACTCAGCTCTGCTAAATCGCCAAAAGAGTTATGCTTCGATCACGCTCACGCACTTTCGGTATCGCGAGTGCTTTTGGTTTAAACGAAAAGCGGAAAAGAAAGTTCGTAAAATTGGCAAAAAAGGAATTGTTTACGTGAACTGGCACATTAAATAAGAATGTTTAGCCTGAAAGGTTTGGGAAAGTCACTCCAACGTAACGAGCGTTTGAAGTATTATTCGTGTGTGTAGTAATTAAAGTTTCGTTCGAATATTTACTATTTCAATAGACGAGAATATGAATTCTCATCGTAGATTACTCATTTATTTATTTCACAAAATAAAATAGTTATTACTCTTCTGTGGACTGTTGCACAGATGTAATAATAGAACACAATTCGTCAGAGACAAGAATCAAAGTAACGGAAAACGTACAGTAAAATAAGAATAAGTAATAAATTTTTAATTTTTATATAAAATATTTAAAACATCATTAATAAAAATTCAAACATTGAACAATAACAAACACATAAACATGCAACTTTAAAACAACAACAACCAATAGAACAATAGCTTCACATTTGACAACGAATTGATACTTATTTGATACAAATACATTAAAAAAAATTATTTTAATTCACAACTTCTTCAGAAAACATCTTTATCATTTGCTTAAAAACTTTGTAAATCAATTGAAATGTTTTATTTTTGCTATTTGAATTCATACAAACAACAACATGAAGAACATTTCAGAGACAAAAAAGCATTAAAATAAAGTTATCCTGATATGTAGTTCAAACCGTAAATTAAATTAATAGTCAAGTTTTTAAGCGTAAGCTCCTAAATTTTTAACAAAAACCGTAAAATTTTCAAAGTAACAAATACGATACAAATACACCCCTACACTACAATGATACAACCAATGTACGAGAATGCGAAAATTAAATTAAAAGTGTGAAAAATGGAATGTATAAAATAAACAACCGTTCCTGCCGGTCATAAGCTTGCCTGATCGCATCGCATGTGCACTCACCAGGAGTCACTCAAAGCTTCCCGATCGAGTAAAACTCTCTCAGCAACAACCGTTCATCCCTTCCAACGATCGCTACCGAACGCACCCGTTCGATGGAGGTGGCAATGTTTTACACCCTCGCTGTAAGCGCTGTGCAACCCCCACCCTTACGCGGGCTGAGTGACTGAGTGACGGGTCGAGAACGGAGATTTTTTTTTTCCCCAAAGAAGCGCGACACGTTCGCTCCGAAACTACCCCCCGGTCCACAACCCCTAGCGGTCCCATTCCCCTGCCGCGTAACAGTTCGGCGAGGTTCGGCGTACGAGCGAGAGCCTCTATATAAGTGGTAGCCGGTACGGGAAAGGACGGTTTTAGTGCGCGCGCCCTGTCCACGAACCGACGTGTGCGTACAGTACGTGCAGACGTAGCAGCAGCAGCAGCAGCAGCAGCAGCACCAGCTGCCCAGCATAACAGCAGAAGCCACACCCGGTCCGGATTCGGTGAATCCGCCGCAGTAAAGCAAACGCTTGGTACTGTACGAAAAGCGATAGACACTTTGCGCTCCAGTGGTGTTGCCCCAGTGTGCCCGGTGTGTCCGTACTCCGGAGGCGGCAAAACGTGGTGTTTGTAATGGCTATCAGCATGGCCAGAGTGTTCAAACTGTTCGGTTTGCTGTGTTTAGTGGTGACGATCGGTAAGAGCCCTCAAACAAACAAACAAAAAAAAACAAAAAAACAAAAAACCAATTACACACCAACAACTACGAGCAAAACGCGATCCAACTGCCACTTTTGGCGTGGATCGAACGGTTCGAAGCAAACAATTAAGCAACAAAATTAATATTGATAATAATTATAAAAAAAGCTCATGGTGGACAGTATGAAAACACGTACGGAATTGACGAAACCGGAAACGGAATTGGTGAACGGTGAATTACAATTATGGAAGGTATTTGCAGACCGTTTGCCAACCGAGACGATCACCGTTTGCCTTCCGCGTCGATTTTACGAAAGTGTCTGAACTGGCTCGTTTTGAAATTGGAAAAGTGTTAACTGCAAACGTAACCTTCCTTCAAGACGCACCCAAGCGTCGATTTGCAAAAAATTGCTTACCACGATGCCAAAATTGCCTACCACCAGGGGCAGTTGTTTTGTTCTTTGTTTTTTTTTCTTTATTGTTGTTTGCTTATTTTTCCTTTCTTTGCGTCATGCCTTATGGGTGCATGGGTGGAAGCTAATTTAGTTGCAACCGCCACCAGACACATTCCCTTTCCCTTTTTTTTCCCCTGACAACTCCCACCACCTTGGGGGGGGAGGGTGGCGGGGGAAGGGGGAAGAGGGGAGCTTTGCAACGAACGATCGGTGCAGCACACCGATCTTGTCTCCTTGCTAGCTGCAGTGAAGAAAGAAGGACAGAAGGAAAGGAAAAAAATAAAACCTGCCATCCAAAAGCCATCAGATTGTTCAATGTGCATTGCGCTGGTGTCGCCTGGCTTCTACCGGGCGCACCGCACAAACATTCATAAATTGCATATAAGTACAGCGCCAGCAGTGCCCATAAAGCCGGCACTTGGTAATGGTATTGGCACGAAGAACTGGTTTCTTCGCCTACCGCCGGTCGGTGTTGGGTGGTTTTTGGTACGCTTTCGTCGTTCGCCCCGTCCCGGCGAAGAAATCAATCTTCTCGTGCAGGACGGGAAAGCGAAACACATTTACATAACAAACACACCCCCTCCCCCCTTCCCCCCTCCCTTAAGGGGGTTGGGAATCCATGTACCGATCGTGTATGCATGTGCGCATGTGTGTGTGTTTTTGTCTCAGAAAGATTAACCACAAAATGGATGCCCCTTACGCAACTGTGGACGGATCGTGCTCGATAAAAAGCTCCTTTGCTAGAGGAGCTGAAGCATATTTTTGTTCCTTCGTTCGCATTTCATACCTCTAATCTTGTTTGGCGTAACGGCATTTTGTTCGAAACGTTTTACCCAGTTCCCGAAAAGTGGTTCTTCTGCGGTTGACCTTGACCTTGAATGATGGCACGTATATTTCGACTCAAACGCTTGGTTCTAGCATTAATGGTCAGTCGGCCAAACGGGATCCAGCATCCATCGGTACGGCACGCTCCATGCGTGATGATTAATGATGCGCTAGAATCCGAGCCGGTTAGCAGCAGAAGCGAAACGACGCTAACGTTTACCTTTTGGCTCATTAATTACCCCGCTAGATCGCACAAATAGAGGAAACCGTGTCAGCCGTAGCCGGTAGCATGTTTTGATTTTTAGTTGCGATAGTCACTTCGTGCAGTAGTAGTAGAAGAAGCGATCTTCCTCAGTTCCCATCAGTGCACAACCGATTGTGATCTACCTTGACATGTGTCCTGGTCCATGACCGGAAAGCTTGTTCTAAAAACATACCCCACCAGAAGAGATGGAATCAGCATTGCAGTGTTTGCAACTAAAGTTTACAGCGGCCATCTTATTGCGTACCTTCCTGCAAAGCCGTGTTGTGTAAAATGTCATTTGTTGACAGCGCACGATTTACTTTTTACGATCACAAATAACAAAACAACACAACAGTAACAGCGGTTTGGTTCAGCAGACGATAATAAGCAATAAATTTCACTTTCATCGCCGCCGATCGCAGCGATGATACCGATCCGATCCGATCCGATGTGATAACACGAAGGAGGCCATCTTGAATTGGTCACCTGTCATCGCAAAACTTTCACACCGGTAGTGTGCGTTTCATACGTCCACCACTAAGAGCTGTTACGACACACCGATTGCTGGCGATCCAATCGCTGCGTGTATACGCACATGTGTAGGTCTTTATGGCGCGATTGCCTAACCAGCAGCGGCTTCAACGCCGTCACTCCTTATTTGCTATGTCGTTTCGAACTGTTTGTTTTTTTTTGTTTTTGTATGTTTTTTTTTTGTTTGCTTTGCATTTCTCTTTAACTACTACGTACCTTTCTCTTTGGTCTGTATCTTGTGCACACTGCTTATGTCGTTTCTTTTACCATTTCTCTTCACCACTACAGCGGCCGAAGCTCGCGTCAAGCGCCAAGACGAAGACCTCGATCCGGATTCGATCAATGTGGAGGAACTGTGCAAGGACCGGCCGGGCGATGAATACTTCCGCCTCAGCACGGACGGTGACTGTCGCGAAGTAGTGAGGTAAGGCTCTCGACAAGCACAAGCAACACCGATGTCGCATTCGAAAAGCAGCATTACCCGATACTTTGCCGTCACATTCTCTCGGAACTAGTTTTTTTTTCTTCTTCGTTCCGTTTTCTCCAAAACACTAAGCCAAGAAACAAACATGGCGGAAATGGCAGCACTTGCTTTGACAGCTGTCAAGTGTATTGTTGTTGTTTCTGTTTTCTTTAAATTTTGCAAACAGTATCCATCCTCCCTTATTAAGTGAAAGCATGGCCTTCGTGGATGACTTCACACAAGCATCGTGATTTCTTCCGCATGAATCGTACCGCACCAGCCCATTCGCTTGCGAAGCGGGAACCCATTCCGGTGTGCAATTTATTGTTGGGGGTTTTTTTTTTTCAATTTAACCTTTCCTCATTTCCTTTGGCAAATCGGCAATACTTATCGCTCTTCCGTTTGTGATTTTACCCCACCCTTCAATCCTTCCGACGAAGAATAGGTGCGACGATGCGGGCGAAAATGGCATCACGCGGCTCGCCAAAGTTCGTTGCCCGACCGGGCTGTACTTTGACGTGCTGCGCCAAACGTGCGATTGGAAAACGAACGTGAAAACGTGCGACCTGCTAGGAAGTAAGTCCCCGGGGACACGGCGAACAGGTCGGGCGGGCGTGTGCCGGTGGCGCTAGCGACACGACACGCAGTGCCGCCGGCCGTCCGCACACCGTTCGGTTCGGACCCCGGTTATTTGTGTTACCATCTCGACTAAACTGTGTTCTTTCTTCTTTCTTCTTTTGTCTTTCTTATGATTTTCTCTTCCCGCTGCACGAACTGAAACCTCCAAAAACCCCTCATGACACCCCCTTACCTCCCACCTACCATCGTGATCCCGACCTTCCCTCTTGTGTTTCTCACCTTTGTGTGTGTGTGTGTGTGTGTGGTTTCCTGTTTCCCTTCAAATAAAAAAATAAAATAAAACAAAAACCATCCCAACTCATCTCATCCGACGGACCGTTCGCCGAATCCGCCCACGTGTAACCAAACGCGAAATGCAATCCTCCCTTATGTCAATAACCGAATGAACCCACGCATCCTGCCGCATCCGTTCCCATCCCGGTCCAACCCTTTCGGTCCTCAACCACATCCAACAACAACAACAACCAAAAAAAAAAATGCATGCGCATCAGGTGTACACGATCTGGACTGAAGCAAATCACTTGCCCGTCCGGATTGGCGTTCGACATTGAAAAACAGACTTGCGATTGGAAAGCAAAGGTCACCACGTGTGATAAGAAAGAGAGTAAGTGTCCTGCCCCACCCCCAGGCCCTGCGTGGGGGACACTCCCCTCACGGAGTGGGGCTTTGGGTTGTACAAAGATGCAAGGTGTTTTTTTGCTTGTTTACGGGACATACCTTACATACCTGTTTGTGGGCAGGGATGCTACAGCCGCGTGTAGCTTCACTGTACATAAGATAGCGTTGCACAACAGGCTAGTAGTCGCAAAACAGGCACACCGAGTTAGATCGAGCGAGGCACACGAAAGATTAGGGCTCGTAGCATCGCACTACAACACGAAACCACTCACCAGCGAGGACATACTTGGTTTTGGGATACCCACAGTGTCGTACACGTTGCTGAATGATCCAAAGACTCTTCAGTACACCCGACGGCCCAATAATCGTCCAAAAAACACACGCCTAGCTACAGACGATAGGACACACGCACACGTACAACTACTAACACAATCATTTCGCGGTAGAATTTGTTTAGAAATGGTGATGGTACAGTTGGTAAAATTTCATCCCCCATCAATCGATAACTTAACGCATCTATTCAGCACAAAACATTCAACACACTCGCAGGAAAAACCCCTGAAAGTATACTCATTCGCATACATGTTTATGGTAAACTGCTGTTTTATGGTAAACTTTATGGTATCTCATAATACGCTACCTTCTGTTCATCATGCTTGTTTGATCTGTTATTTATTACGAAAAAGAGATCTTTTAATTATATTATATGATCGTAGAAAAAAGACATTTTAAGATTGATAGTATCTGTTCCATAGCATTTGTTTCGATTAAAATCATTCCTTCATACAAACGATAATGTTTTCATCTAGCTATAAAGTCAATTTCACCGACTTCTGATAATCATTCCATCGTAGTTTTGTGTCTAGCTGAAGTAAAAATAACTTCGCTGTTCACTATTTCTTCATGAAATCATCTTGATTTAACAAAACGAGACACGACACGACCAGGCAAAGCAGTATTAAACTTATACAAGCAACAACATACCACACGCGTCGTCGATACACTCTCTTTTAATTTTTTTCTTTTACACAGAAACCAAACTTTTTTCACGTGCTTGCAATAAAACACAAGCACAATTTGCACAGCACAAAGCGATGTGTTTGTAAAGCATCGTGTGTGTAGGTAGTGTACATAAGGCACAACAAAGAAAATAAAAACACCACTATACGATGAATATGATGTTACACACACACCTGATTCGAAAGTCATTCGATCATCACTCTCACTTCTCACGCAACTCTCTTCTCAAACCTGTATAGTTACACACTTTGAACTAACAACTTTCCATTCGGTTTTTGTTTGTTTGTTTTTTTCTAAAACACTCTAAATGGTTCTGGGGTAAACGATTGTAAACTAATTCTCGCACCGGATGAGCGAAAAATGTAGCTAAGCGTTCACTATTGCACTACAATTGTTTTCCTATTGTACATTCTCCATCAGAGCCACGTAAGGTTCTACCGATCCTGAAGACGGACGAGCCGATCTGCCCAGAGGGTAAGCTGTCCTGCGGTAATGGCGAATGTATCGACAAGGAGCTGTTCTGTAACGGCAAACCTGACTGCAAGGATGAATCGGATGAGAATGCGTGTAGTAAGTATCGCTGCTCGGACGACGCATAGCGGGAAGTGTCCTTTTGGTGTACTATAATTCTTTTTTTTTGTTCAACGTTCCTTCGTGCGCAGCTGTTGAGCTTGACCCGAACCGTGCACCGGACTGTGACACGACGCAGTGTGTGCTGCCGGATTGTTTCTGCTCGGCCGACGGTACCCGTATCCCCGGTAACATTGAACCGCAACAAGTACCGCAGATGATCACGATCACCTTCAACGGTGCGGTCAACGTGGACAACATCGATCTGTACGAGGACATCTTTAACGGACAGCGCCAGAACCCGAACGGTTGCCAGATCCGTGGTACCTACTTCGTGTCGCACAAGTACACCAACTACTCGGCCGTGCAGGATCTTCACCGCAAGGGACACGAAATTTCCGTCTTCTCGCTCACGCACAAGGACGATCCGAACTACTGGACGCAGGGTACGTACGACGATTGGCTGGCGGAGATGGCCGGTGCACGTTTGATCGTGGAACGCTTCGCCAACATTACCGACGGTTCGATCATTGGTGTGCGGGCGCCGTATCTGCGCGTCGGCGGCAACAAGCAGTTCGAGATGATGGCCGATCAGTTCTTCGTGTACGACGCATCGATCACCGCTTCGCTGGGCCGTGTGCCCATTTGGCCGTACACGCTGTACTTCCGCATGCCGCACAAGTGCAACGGTAACGCACACAACTGCCCGTCGCGTTCCCATCCGGTGTGGGAGATGGTAATGAACGAGCTCGACCGACGTGACGATCCAACGTTCGACGAATCGCTGCCCGGTTGCCACATGGTGGACTCCTGCTCCAACATCCAGTCCGGCGAACAGTTCGGTCGTCTGCTGCGCCACAACTTCAACCGCCACTACAACAGCAACCGTGCACCGCTCGGTCTGCACTTCCACGCGTCCTGGCTCAAGTCGAAGAAGGAGTACCGCGAGGAGCTGATCAAGTTCATCGAGGAGATGCTGGGCCGTAACGATGTGTTCTTCGTCACCA